>JAVLUZ010000150.1:2678148-2764737 GCA_036768485.1 Mermis nigrescens | reverse complement strand
GTTCAATCGCAGCGATTTAGAGATATATATGAACAGAAGTCGAATTTTGGGAGGTCTGAGTGGTTTTAAACCCTCGAAAATCTTTTTAATAAAAAAAATGACAAAAATTCAATTCTGGGGGGTTAATCGATATCGGAAGGTTTAACGGATTCACGTGGATACTGGAATCTAGGCCCCCCAAACCCCCACGCCAACGTGTGACGAGAAATCATTTATTTACAATGATAAGATTTTTATTAGCGTTATTAATTGATAAAGATGCTAGTTAGCGAAGAATATATATATTTGCAGAAATTTTTTTATGAATTTTTCAGGTTTCTCTGACAAATGAGCGCTGAATGAATACGCGGAATTGAACGTTAAGCAATGAGCAGCTCATGTTAAGAATGTTAAGCTAATCACGCCCATAAATCAAAGATAAAAATCGAAAAGATTTCTCACTGTTCTGAAAATTAGATTTGGAGATTACATAATCTTAACGCATGTTAAGCAGATTGAAATTTTCAAAATATAGGCGAAATTTTCTAGAGTAAGTTGAACCACGAATATTGAACATATTCTCCGATATAGGTCTTCTTTTTATAAAGATGGGTGAAAAAACTTTGTGACGTACGAACAAATGTAATCATATTTTGTATCATATAATATTGGGCATAAACTTTGAGAATTTTCACCGATAGTAATGATAATTTTATTGATCAAATCAATGCATTAATCATAGTGTGTCAGCTGCTGTCAGATTATAATTTTACAGTTCATGCCCAAACTTATGAAGTACACCTTACAATTTTACAAAGACAAATATAAGCTAAATTGAATAATTAGTTGATGGAATTATCAGCGTTACGCATTAGTGCGAATAAGCAGACAAGTACGCGTCCTAACTAGACTGATAATTTCCTTATCAAGATAAATTGCCTTAAGGTAATAGAAGACAGCTGATATTTAACAGGAGAAATGTACTAATCACATTTAAAATCACGACCTTAATTTTCTTTATACATACGTGTGAGTAACGGCTCAAACTTGTGTTTTGAGCTGTATGCGTAACGGGCCCTCTTTTCTGATCAAAAATGGCGAAAAATGCCTAAGGCCCGAATGACAGATCGTGGGTTTGACGTAACCTTATATTAAAGTCGAGTAAAATCCAACAAAAATCTCGGGTTTAAGTCCTTTTGGTATGACAGGAAGTGGGTCAACTTTAACCCAAGCTTAAACTTGGGTAACATCTCGGGTTAAATGCCGGTATGACAGAAAGCGGGTTAAACCAACCGTGGATCAAAAATGGTCGATTTAACCTGAGATTTTCAACCCTGCTCCTAGCAGGGTTAAATCTCGGGTTGTCTATCTTATTGCATTGTTGGCCGTACATGTTTTGATTCTACTGGGCTCAAAAATTAATCAGTGCTGTTTCAAACTTAGAGCAAATAGAAAAAGCAGTGCCTACGCTATTGGTCAAAACAATTATAAAAGCTCGAATTGTTTCGAAGTTAACTATTACACAAAAGGCGGTCACATCGATTAGATGCTGATTCAGATTGAGAGACTTCTTATTTTATTTTTAATTATTTTCTTCATTTTACGTCTTTACAAATTATATTTTTCATACTGACCGATTTTTATTTTCTTATTTTCATCTCATACGCAATAGTTGACGAATCAGTTACAGCATTACTGCATATTACATAACATGGCCATGGAACGGTTCGCTTAGCAGTACATGTATCATTTCAGCAGTTCAAATGAATATTTACTGCCTTTGATAATGTTCGGCATTGCAAAATACGCGTCTATCTCGGGTTAAATAATAAAAAGTCTGGTAACCTTGCTTTAACCCTGGGTTAGCTTACCCGAGTTTAACCCTTCTTCTGCCATACGGCTTAAATCAAACCCAGTGTTAAATTGAACCGTGGATTAGATAACCCGAGAATTCCCGTTAACCTTAGGTTAAAATAACCCACGTTCTCGGGCCTAAAGACACTTAAGGGAGCAAAAATTTAAATTGGGATAGAAACGGTCGGCTTTAGGAGGAGATGGTCCCTCTTGCTCAGTTACATGCAGTTCACTACATAAAATATGAAAAAGCAGTAACGATTAGCAACCTGAACACCATGAATAAAGCGTTTGATTAGCACCTTATCAGAAACATATATAGTAATCCCGCCGACTTAAAAGTAAGTGAATTATATGTATTTGAATTTCGCTCTTTCCGCCCGCCCACAAAAGTGATTGTTAAAAAAATTGATATGAAAAAGAGAAATTAAATACCTGAACTAGGCTGCCTTGTATCAAATAAAAAGTAGAAAAAAGTCACTTAGATTTTGCATAATTTATGCTTACTATGGTTACAAATTAGTTCCTTTACATCTGGGCCCGTAACACGTTTAGGCTAAAGCCGAGATGACTTCAGTTGCGAAGTAAATACATTACCACGATACGTTCATCTTACCATGGCATTTATTTAGCCGAAATCAATGGAGTCATGCAGAAATTGAGGCTGTTCATATGATTCCAGCGCATTTGTTAGACTTTCTATTACGCTGAAATCTTAAGCTTTGTCGTATACATATGTATTACTAATTACTGTAATCAGAAAACTATGCGATGAGTACGCAATTTAATTCTATTTGATCGTGTGTGTAGAATCAGAGACAATTGTGCTTAAAAGAGGACGCTTCGGCATTTATTCCACTTATTGATTCGTTTTCAGTAGAAAAACTGCCTAATTTTTCAAATGCTGACATTTCTTCATCAATATTCTTCATCAGAAAATTAATATCGTCGTACGATCTGGTAGTAGTTTTTGATTTTTCAACCGACTAGCTATAATCCGCTGTCAGATTCGACTTCCTCATCGAATCCAACTTGTTTATTGAGTTCGGAAAATGGAGAAACGTTGCGAATCCATGCGTTGATATTATAACTAAATGAAAAGCAGATTCGTAGTTTTTGACTCGCGTAAACAAACAGCCGCAGAATTCGCCAAACAAGCGACAAAGCAATAAACAGAAACGCCCAAATAATAAAGTAAAGCTTGGTTCGTAAAATTCCAAAAGATTTTGGTCGAATGCCGCCTAATATTGCGATAGTTGAACGAATTTGGTCATTAAACGAATCTGTTGAGTCGTCTGAATAAGTCGACAAGCTTCTTGCCAAAAGTACGAAAAATGCGAATAAAATTGAACAACATATAGCGTAGGCAATCAAACAGTGAGATTTCGAAGACAAGTTCCTTTTACAAAACGGTCGATCTATCGTGATCAGCAATCTCAGCCTAAAAACGCATAAGCTTTGCAAAGTGCATAAGAAAATTAGATGTCCTAAAATTCTGTAACAAGTAAAATAAGGCATACGTAATGAGTGGTCCAATCGTGAATCATCCACGCCTTAACGGAAAAATTCGAAATTTATTGACGAATTATGCATGACGCCAACAACTAGTGAGCGAAATGAGTCGCTAGAGAGAGAAAAATAAGTTTCTGGAATTCCCAGTTTTTTAGAAAAGAATTTTTCGCTTAACTATTTGTGTGAGAACAGACGACCCAGCGGCATATATGGGAAAATTCCGGGGGTCTAATGGTGCCAAATTGTCAAAAATAGCACCAAAATATAGTTTTGGGAAGTTCATAGATTTTGTTTGCATTAGATTCTGGGGGTGGAAATAGCTCCAAAAATCCGCACACCCAAGTGTTATCATCAGTATGAGATGTTTCAATTATTTTTATGAAATATTCGAGCCTGTATTTCTAAGAAAATTCACATAGGGAAATATTTGCTTGAATTTCTGTGGATGTAAAGTAAGCTTCTGACGACTTTTTATGAATCATTTTTTTCTTATGAAGCTTTTCGGCTAGTATATGAGTCGCTAGCATTTTGCTTTCTCAGATGTAGTTCATTGATATTTTTCAGTAAGTCAAATTTATCGACTTGTTCAACGATAGGTACCATTTGACTTCAATTTTCCTTTAATTAAACAGAAGAATTCACTTGTAACATTTATACTAATTAAATAGAAAAGTCAGAAGGAAACATGACTTGAAGTCTTGCTAAAACCGACGCATAAATTTCAAAAATGTCAGAAACGGAAATGTACGAATTGTCAAATGTCAGAAATATCAGAAAATGGAAAAATGTCAAAAAATACTTGGAATACTAGAACTATAAAATGCTTCAAGTTTTCTTACTCATAGAGTGGGCTATCTTATGTTTGTTGGTGTGATGAAAATGCACATATCGCTAAAATTGGCACGGCATGAATTTTATCTCACAGCCAGACATGCACGTGGGTTGAGGTTTCGGGGATCCTGCCTACCCCATCCCCATCAGAATGGTGGAAAGGAAAATTTTTGGGGAAAATGAGGCAAAATGAAGGCCAAAATGGATGGAAAAATGTACATTTTCTTCAAAAGTGCCTTACATTGATCAGAATCTGTGTAATAACGTAGTTTTAACACTATTTTAGCGGTTATACCAGCTTTCGAGCTCATTTTGGCCCATGGTCCAAGAAAAGCTCAATTGTTGGCTGCCTAGAACGGCTGACCCCTCAGATCGATCATGCTGTGCACCTATGCTCACAGCGACAATATGTAACTATCTACATATTAGTAAACATCACTTATCCATAGAAGTCATCACGTACGAAATATCAGAAACTGAAACATTTGGTTTCATGGCTTTGGTGTTCATGGTTTTTTACTAAGATGAAAACATTTTTCCGCCCTCTTCAAAATTTCATAAATTCTGTAGAAAAACGAAGAAATTTTGCACGAAACTTAAAGAAAAGTAGGAATAATCTAGATGTGCACATTTGTCTATCCAAAGACAGCACTTATAAAGCAAGAAAAAACATACAAAGCTCTCGTACCTATAAATCCGATGACATTTAAAGATACGATTGCTGAACTAGCAAAATCTTATCCAATAAATGTGTCAATCAAATGGCTGGCTATCTGAGATCTTTCGCTATCGAGGAAAATCAATAAATCGCTCGTATTAAACAACGCCTTCTTTAATTCTCTCAAATATTCCATTTTGTACTCGTTCATGTTTCTAATAATACTTGGATCATCATAATCCCTTTCATTAAAATTTCATAATATATAAATGATCCTAACAACACGTATAGAAATAGAATTAGAGGAGAGAAGCAAAAATGCAAAATAAAGTTCATTCAATAAGACAGACTGAAAAATAGGTTAATGAAGTAATGATGGCAATACGAATATATAGGTGCGAAATTTGCTACTACATAAAACAGGTCTTCCTTTTCTGCTAAACTTCAAGACCAAAAGACATGGTGAACTTTTTCATTTTAACAGTTCGTGGTGGGTTGTATTCGTAGAGATTTATCAAAGAAACGTACGCACCTATTCTAGCATCTTATGTACACCGACATGTAAAATGTACCTACAACTTTGTACATACATGTACTGTACACAAACAAAAATGTCTTCTGTTTCATCAAGGTCTGAAATTTCTTTGAGCAAATATGCATCTTGTGCTTTGTGTTAAATCGTATTCTGATCTTCTCGTAACTATATGTACAAGAATCACGTTAAGCTAGTCTCATATTTTTTTGATGGCTATATAACGATATAACGATGTCAGGATTCAAGTAGTGCATGCTAATAAGAGTTTTAGCTGTGAAGTAATTTATTTAGCATCGCCCATCCAGTTTGTTGCTAAAGTGCTAAAATACTAATAAATAATACAAGCAGTGGGAACTTTTATTATTGTAGTGCTGATTGCTGAAACAGTTTTCATTCTGGAATGCTAATCGAATTATAGTCTGTTTCATCACAAGTTTGGGCATAAGTTTTAAAAATCATCTCTGACAAAAAAGCTGACTGATTGCGATTACACCAGTGATCTGATGTACACAAATACCGTAATCTGTCGGCTTACTGTCGATAAGAATTCTTAAAATTTATGCCCAAACTAATGTGAAACAGATTATAGCTTATTTAATGAACTCCTTTAAAATGTGAATAGAATGATAAAACACTTCTAATATCTTATTACGGGTACAAACTTGTTGTCAAGAACGAATATTGGGGTTTACTTTCCTGTTCACTATATATATGTAAGTGTATGCTTACCGTGAAATGTAGGTTCAGTAAGGGTAAATCATGAGTTAAATTCAAATGTATTATGGATGGGCCTCTTTGAGCCCTCAGATGTTCCTCCTGGATGGCATTCTGCTGAGCTTTAAACTTTTGTTTGCAAGATTTTCTGCTTTCCCCAGACTATCGATTTTTTTCATCTTTTCAGACAATTTGTTTTTTTAACCAGGATTTTAGCGCAATCAGATAATCTTTTTCTTTTTTTACACAATTAGGTGATCTTTCCTTTTTTTGCAAAGTTGCGCTCCACGAGCGATTAACCAGATTGTCCGATTACTCCGATTGATTATAGTCTGCTTCATAAATTTGAAAACTATCTCCGGAAATAAACTGACAGATTGCGATTATAGCATTGATCTGATATATAATAATCGTAACCAGACATGCACTTAGGTGGCGCTGGGAGGGGTCCTGAACCCCCTAGAATTGAAGAATGGAAAATTTTGTGTAGAAAATGGGGAAAACTGAAGGAAAAAACGGATGAAATTTGAAAATTTTCTTCGAAAGTGCTTTAATTTGACCGGAAACTGTGTAATAACGTAGTTTTAACGCTATTTTAGCGCTTTTACCAATTTTTAAGGTCATTTTGACCCAAAAAGCTCAATTTTGGATCTTTCAAACCGGCTGACCCCCACCCCTCCAGATCGGCCATGATGTGCACCTACGATCGTAATCCTGGGCTTACTGTCGATGAAAATTCTTAAAATTTACGCACGAAGTTATGTGAAACAGACTGTAGTTAATGATTCACATTAGGTAAAATTCATTCTATTTATGAGTTGTCAGGGTGGCGCAAAAACATCGCCAATATTTTCATCATAACTTTTGATGTATCAAATCTCTGGCTAAGCCGTTTTTTATTCTGCTAAATGACCAAATTATTCTTCGACGCCGAATTTCACATTTCGCTAATTTTTAAGGCCTATGACATTTGACATTTCGAATATAGGAATATTGACATTTCAAAATATTTTGTTTAATAGGCAGGTTACTTTTATCAGAATGGACAGCTGAAAAATGTGGGGCCTGCACGTTATCTTTTCTCGAAAGTTATAAAAAAGAAATCACATAGCTGCTGAAAATAAAAACACAAAATTGTTTTTCCTTAAGAAGTGTGTGCATATGAAAGCCGAGAAATCTGCGTCTGTGACGAAACATAGTGAGATAAGAACACGATTAAATGTCTATGTTCCGTCGCAGATAGGTTCGTGTAATTAATATGCAAATATTTGCCCCCGTATTTACGCCTTATTGCATAATAAAGCAGCGCGGCTTTGACACTGTTTGCATGGTACCTATATATGTATAATGCAAGCTCTAATTACGTGACACGTCTTGTAATTTAGCTAAACTTCAAACTTTAATTTGAGGCATGGTCAACAAATCAACACGGTTTTATTTAAGCAATCATCATTTCCTCAAAAGGCAGGTCAAGGGGCTATGTTGGCACTTCGCCCAGCGAGATCTTTCACGTTTAGCTTTTTCATTGTAGAAGCCGTATGAACTTGACAAACTCCTTCTTTTCGAAAAATGCGGCAACGGATATGGAAAACTCATCGGACCCAGCCTTTGCAACATGTCAAAGCCATAATTATCGAGTGCTTTGTTTTCAACCTATGTACATAAATAAACCTTTAATTAGAGCTATCACTCACGTTTAACGAACATCAATTGTATACTTTTATTGGAACGTTAAATGATAAATATTGTTGATCAAAGGAGTTCTAAATACGTCAAAGTTAGTCGAAATTCGACCATTTTGAGAAAAATCGATACGGTTCTTCAGGAAATCGATACGGTTCTTTAGGAATTTTTCTTGTTCTCCAAAAAGTAACTTAGCACAAATGGAAGTTATTGAATCTTAAAATCTGACGATCTGCTGAAATAATGGCTTAAATGTATGACGTCTACATCAAACGTATTTGATTCAAGTATGAAATTCAAGTCAAAATAAGCTGAGTTAAGATAAGTGCAGACAAAATCTTAAAAAAATTTCCAGGTAATGAGTGACATTTTTGACCGGTCGTAGATTAAACAATATATTTGCACAGTGATTTGATATGCGCAATTAATGTACGAGTATTCTTTTCCATATTTTGTTTTGCACGCTGAAAATGCAACTAAAATTAGCGCAACTTTCAATGTAATTGAGTAATATTGAGCAAGACTGTCAATATCTTCAATTAAGGATTGCGTAGCCGAAGCTTTGTGATGAAGGAGAGCAACAGTTAAAGTGTTAAAGATTTCCAGCAATCAAGATTTTTTATTATGACAAATCAGGTTCGTTGAAAATTTGTTGTCCATTCAATCACTTCTCTTTTGAAAGACGAGAGATATCTTATATGCAATTACATACTTTCACGAAAGCACGTATTTTTAGATTTTATACCTACAAGGATTTTTGCATTATTTTTTACTTATCTCAATGATTTTGTGACAACATTTGAATAAAAATGATGTCTAAGGAAATTGATCAACTCGATCTTAATTTAAAATCCCGCTGTGTCAGCTATTAAGAAATGAAAGACGATAACTTGTAAAACAAAAGTAATAGTAAAAAATTAATAGAGGGTGAAAAGTAAAGCAAAATATAAAGCAGTTTATGTAATAATAGAGCGAAATTATCTTCATAAAATAACAAATAAACAGTTACTGAAATAATATTAGAGATTATTTCTCTTATCGATTTGAAAATTGTGGTCCACCGCCGCTCTATGAATAAAAATTCATTTTTTATTGGTCCTTTCTTTTATGTCGGTGCTATGCCACTCTCAAAGATATCTCGAAGAATGGTTTCCATCATGTATTCCGATGCGACTTGAAGTGATCACTCAGCTACGCGAGGTATTACACAGATCACATACATATTTTTCCATCTTAATCGGACCCTTATCGTAATAAAGACTTCTGATTAAGCTAATTCTCAAATTGGTTTGGAATAAAAATCTATTTAATAGTTACTGCTTGCTCAATTCTGAAAATCTGCGTTTTCATCTGCAAAAGTATGCATCCGTAATTGTATTAATCCTGAAAATTGTCCCATTAAATTCTCTTAAGTAGCACGCCCACATTGCATTTCCATCACTTTTAAATTTTAGATTAATTGGTACTCCCAATGAGTCGAATTATAGTGATTGAAATAAATTGTAATTACAATTTCTTAATTTCCTATAATAATACGCTCACGCGTGCGATCCCGGCACCAGAAGTCGGTCATCCCTATTCTTAAAAGTTGAAAATTATTACCACCTTCGACCATGCATGGGCAGCAACCAGATTATGAGGGTTCCGATGTGGTTATCACCGAAAATTCGATTCTGAGGTCAATCGATTTACGGGGGGTCTTTCAGATTCTAGGGGTTCAGATAATAGATGCATAATATGACCGATCTGGGGGGTGCGGGTCAGAAATTGAGCTTTTTGGGCGAAATCGACCTCAAAAATGGGTAAAAATGCTAGGATTAAAAGTACCTCAATACACAGTTATTGATCAATTTCGAGCAATTTTGAAGAAACTTTCCAAGTTTCATCAATTTTTGGCCTTCATTTTGCGTCATTCTCTCCTGGAAATTTCACATTTTTCCGTTCTGGGTCTAAACACCGAACCGCCCTAACGAGCCTCTCTGGTTCAGGCCCTTCCCCACTCCAATGTGTGCTCTCAACATATAGGCAAAAACTTACTTTTTTGTCCTTTTTGTGCTTTCTTCGGCATTATTGGCCAAAATTTGGTACTTATTCTTTAAAATATGCATAACGTTATTACACTATTAATAAGCTCGACATTCATACAAGCGACTCACATCGGTGTCTTCGATAAATTGTGCCACGTAACCGTTGACAATAAATATGACGATAAAAGCAACAGTATGCAACAGGCAGGAATTCATACCGCCGAAATAAAAAGGAATTGATCAAGTTCAGAGGCAGAATTTGGAACGCTGAAAATCGACTCTTTCGATTAAAGTTCTCAGATTATTACCATCTTATATACGATTAATATTCGTAGGCGTGAAAAGCTAATTCATCTATATATGCTGTATATGTGAGCTTTTGTATGATGGCCTTAATGAGCTGTGGCGTAAATTACACACAAGCCAAACAAAAGCGTAAAAATATTAATAATAGGTGTATAAAATGTGTTTTTTGGACTCGAACAACATCATTTTAGGGTGGAAAGAATGGTGTGGCCTAATTAGCCGTAAATTTTTTTTGACTGCACCGAACTCTAATATTTTGAGCGATAAATCACAACGAATACATCAATGCGACAATTTGAAAGAGATAAAAGTCTAATTAGCTAGCAAGCTCACATTCGAGTCAGAAATTTATCTTACGCATTTCGAATGGGCTGATGTCTGCGAACGAATTAATTGCGTCAATTCAAATTAGTCTATAAAGACTTTAAGTCCTTGTTTTTTTGACAATAACGTGCCGATTTATTCAGCGATTTGTGAACATACTACCTGCAAGCAACCTAGAATCAGACTACTTTTTTGATTTCGTTCCGTCGCGTTTTATTAATTAGTTGGAAGAATAGGATTGATTGAGAAAATTTATTAGAAATTGACTAAAAAGTGATCTGATGTTATACAGAAACATACTTCAATTAGGGCAGACCAAACTTTGATTCATTCAATAATTGAGCTTTTTTGGGTCAAAACGATTTCAAAAACTAGTATAAGCATAGACTTAAAACTACATGATTACACAGTTTCTGGTCAATTTAAAGCACTTTTGGAGAAAATTTTTAATTTTCGTCTACTTTTGGCTTTCACTTTGCCTCATTTTCCCGAGAAAATTTTTCATCCTTTTATTCTTGGGTCTAGAACCCCAGAACCCCCACATGCATGTCTGGTGATATATCTATTATGAATGCTATTCAAACTATGATGCTTAGACAAAGAGATCAATAAATTCAGAAGCGAAAAAATAAAGCGAAAATATCTACACTTTTCGCAAAAATGCTAAAAAAATTTTTTACAGGCTTAACTTGATGCCTTATTCACGCTCAGATTATTATCACTATCATAGACTAGCAGTGATTACTCAAGATATTTTACCAAAGACAAAGAATAAGTTGTGAAATCAAATGAAGCCGTCAATTCGTTTGTGTCCCGGGTGACCGACAGTCCCGGGTAACCGACATTCCCGGGTGACCGACAAATGGTTTTAAAAATAGATCTGTCAATCAAAAAATTCCCGTCTGGCTGACAGTCCCGGGTGGCCGGCTGCACCGGGTGGCCGACAGTCCCGAGTGGCCGACTGTACCGGGTGGCCGACAGTCCCGGGTAGCCGACTGTACTGGCTGGCCGACATTCCCAGGTGGCCGACAAGTGGTATAATAATAGGTTTGTCATAAAACTTCCTAACTGACTAATGATTTCGGAATTAATGCTTTTTCAAGTAGGTACCTATTTATGCACATAAATAGTTTTACCAATGCGATAACATTGCTCATACGAATTCATAGCAAATTTAAAACATGCAGGATTTTGTAAAAAAAGGCCTATTATTTACAATGCGTAATATTTTAGTGCTATCCTACTTAAACTTATTGTGGCTATCCTACTTAAACTTATTGTTTAGTGCAATCCTACTTAAACTTCTTTAGTGCTATCCTACTTGAACTAAATTAGTGCTATCCTATGTACTTAAACTTATTGTTTAGTGCTATCCTACTTAAACTTATTGTGACAAAAATGAATCTTTGATACAAAATTTTTACTTTTGACAGTTTATATTAAATATGTACATGTAATTAGTTTATATACAATATGTACATGTAATAAGTTTATTTTCACATTTATGCGAGCGAAAACTTTATTGCTATTCTTAGAGAATGAAAAAATTACGTATTTCGATTTTGAACAAATGTACGTGCATACATACATACGTACGTACGTATGTACATATATTCATAGTAATAGTACAACCGGGTCATTTGGGAATTTTCATGCCATCTATCGATCACCCGGTACAGTGTCGGCCACCCAGGACTTTCAGCCACCCGGTACAGTCGGCCACTCGGGACTGTCGGCCACCCGGTAGAGTCGGCCACCCGGGACTGTTGGCCACTCGAAACAGTCGGCCAGTAGGTACTGTCGGTCACTCAGGAATTTTTGATTGGCAGATCTATTTTTATACTATTTTGCGGTGACCCGGGACTGTCGGTCACCCATGACTTTACCGTCTATTCAGAACTGTAACAATAAAGAACAATGCAATGGTTGTTCTGTGCTCGATGTATAAAAAGTGATGTGTTGACACGGCTCCTGTTACAAGTTTTAATGCAGACTCACAATTAGACAAACCAACTAATAAGATAACCAGTACATCACCCATCTAAAAATTAACTTATCAATTATTTAGAAGACAGTCTGTGGAAAAGCGACTCGCTAAAATTGAAAAGTCATTTATGCAACTGTTAGATGAAATTGTTCAATCGAGAAAAAGTTCATATTCAAGAGAAAACTATGCAATTTTGGTTTTTATTTTTTAGCAAAACGCTCAAATGTTTTCGGACCCAATTCCAGAGTAAACAAACACTTGCTAAAATTGATTGTCCATACTCTAAGCGGTAGAAAATATTAAAATGTGTAATCTCTGGAATTTATTTCTAGCTTTTGGAGACAACAAAGAATACAGAATTATTACATTGGTACCAGACATGCACAGCATAGGAATTCGGGGGAGGGGTGGATCCTAAATTACCTTTTTTGAGCCCAAGACAACGCTCTTTCTTTCTAGAGCATAAAAACATAAAAAAATTTGACTATTGAACCTATGATATGCATCATTTATCAGGAGTAATTTTCTACGTTGTTTCCGTCTGAATTGGCAGGCCTGTACAAAAACATTTCAGGGTCGTCTTTTTTGCGAAAGCGACAAGAGGAAAGAAAAGTGTCTATACATGATCTTGGAGGAGGGTTGGGAGGGGTTTTCACCCCACCACAGAAGAATTTTACCCGCCCCCTCCCCCGCAAAAACTTTTTCACTTTTCCCTCAGAATTTGCGATTTTTTTAAAAGTTTCTGAAACTTTTCTGAAAATCGGTAGAAAAAGTGTCTTTTTAAGTGTTTTTAGTTATCTATTTGCTCAAAAGTGCTAAATATTCGGCGCTTTACGCCATATATTGATGTTTTGACCTAAATCTTATTCAATTTATTCGACTTTTTATTTTTTTCGAATATTAACGTTGCATTCTCTTTAGAGAAAATTTGCAAAGATTTTATAAATGTCCAAGCGATTTGTTGCATATTGTACAACGGCTTCATTATATTTTAAATTCATCTTGTAAGCTTAGAAAGGTCTATGAAATAGGCATCGAAGCGCCCCACTTGCTGGTATATAGGTACTATTAAAATGTAATACCTAAATGTTGACAATGTTTATAGCTCTAGAACGCATGACCCAACCTTTTTGAACACTTCCGTAACATTTAATGATAAGAATCTATATAAAATACGGGAAAGCATGTCTGGAATATGTGCGATAGAGATGAAAAGAGATAGAAACCATAATTTGAGCCTGTTCTAAAAAGTAAGAAAACAATAAAAAATAATAATTAATTAATTTTTACAAATGTCCGGAATTCAAAACCGGCCGACCGTTAAAGTTCAAAGAGCAAACTAGTGACAAAAAGAGAGATCTTAGCGAATCAATCAGATAATTGCAGTTTCGCCGCTATGTAAGGTCAGCTTATGGGTGATCTTTTCATCTAGTTCTAGTCTTAAAGTCTATCTAAAAGTGTTTCAACGAGAAAATATTATTTAAATCCAGATCGAAACAACTTTCTGCACTAAACGTTGACAAATCACTTGTTGCCACTTTAGCTGGATAACACACAATAATGCTATTTTATCTCCTGACCTAGGTCACGAGATAAAATAATGCTGTCCGTTAGAGATATAAAGTCTAGAACCCCGAAGGACGAAAGAAAAAATTTTCTGCGCAAAATAAGACAAAATTAGGGCCAAAACAGGAAATATTCGAGAAACTTTTTGCAAATATGCTCAAAATCGACTGCAAGCAGTCTTTTATAGTGGATTCTTTTAACGTTCGTGGCAATTTTTGAGGCCATATCAGATCAATAGAAGTTTTGTGGTCGATCCAGTCCAGTTGAGCCTGGTTGAGCATGTTGTGGCAGCCATAGCACAAGAAGACAGGCATGTGGAGGATCCGGGCGCCTAGACCTCAGAATGATTTTCTAGCAAAATATGGCAGAATTACGGCAGAAACCGAATTCAATATTTTTTGCAAAAGCACTCGAAATTATCCAGAATTTTTCTATATACAAACACTATCGCATCATTTACGCCAATTTTTTAAGTCAACATATTTCATTCCAATAGAGCACTCCAACATTGACCTCTGAGGACGGACTGAATCCCACATGGATCAGTCTGTACACCGTGGTCACAACATAAGCCTCCAAAAGGCAGATTTGTTCAAAAGGGGCTGATTTTAATATTCTTTGCTTGCATTCAATAATGAAGCACCTAGGTCAATAAAGACTTAATTTCCTTCGTAGATTTGAATTAATTTTCCACCGCGTAACTATAGTCTGTTTCATACAACTTCGGTCATAAATTTTAAAACTATCTACGGCAATAAGCTGACAGATTGCGATTATAGCATTGATCTGATATATAATTATCGTAACCCTTAGCTTACTGCCCTTGAAAATTCTTAGAATTTATGCACGAAGTTATGTGAAACAGACTATAGAGTCCATCATGCTTTTGAGCTGGCGCAGTGTTTCGTAAAACCCTAAATGGTCTATATTTATCAGCGTGTGGTAAATTAAGACTATTTTCCAAAATAAATAAATTCACCTTAATTAATGAAGAATATGTGTCAAATAAGAAAAATTCAGCCTACTCAAGCTCGGCTTGCGTTCGCAACTTGTTCATTTAAAGGTATGTATGTAGGTACGGCTGTAATTATTTTCCATAGAATAGGAGACAAAATTGAAACTGCGTATTCATTAGAATTATCCCTAGTCCGAAAATGTGGGAGGTGGATTACGGAAGCGAATTTGAAATGTCCCCTGTGGACACTTCGTCTTATTCCGTCTCTGTCACACAATACAACGGAGTCGCACGGCATGAGAGAATAAAATGTGCACACTTCTAATTAAAAAGAGTCGTGTGTGATAATTTTTAAGGATTTTTCAATACAAGAAAGGCGCGCCGGATGCAGGGAACAAATTATTCGGCATATTGCACAAAGGAGCTAATTATCTGAGACACTCGACGGCTCCGCCCCGGTAAAACAGTCGATGAGAAATTTGCATATGGAAGCGAGCGAAGACGTCTGCATAACTTTCAAATCATTCTATTCTATTACATTTACTTAGTTAATTTCTGCATATTACCGCATTGCGCAAATGCAATCAGAGAACTAATCTCTCGTTGGAGTAGATTAACGCATTATATTCGAATTCGACACTATAGTCTGTTTCACACAACTTCGGTCATAAATTTTAAAACCATCTCCGGCAATAAAATGACAGATTGCGATTATAGCATTGATCTGATATATTATTATCGTAACTCTCAGCTTACTGTCGATGAAAATTCTTAGAATTTATGCACAAACTTATGTGAAACAGACTATAGTTAAGTAAAACATGTAAGCACGTCAATCGCGAAATACACAGGAGAGAAGCGATAAACCAAAATTAACAATGTCTTACTTATAATATTTTATTTCACCAACAATGCAGCGTAGCGTTGTCAGAGTTGGTAAATTACAATAGAGTTAAGGTTAGGGTTCACCCCATTTCAAAAAAGTTAATGGGTTAGAGTTAACTCTAACCCTATTTCTAAAAAAGAGTTAACCCATTTAAAAGAGTTATTTATATGATTAACAAAGCATGATTTTTGGCACATAAAAAACTGTCTCAAAGTAGACTATGATTTTAAATTGTGCATTTTTATTGAAGTTGCTTCAATGAAAAATTTCCATTTGAAGTCAGCGAACCCCAACTTACATTGCAACCACAACAGAATCCGCCAGCCAGACCCATACCCCAGAAATTGATTTTTCTGAATTTTTTTCGTTTTTCCTGCAATTTTTCGATGCCGATGCATGAAGCTCATTAAGAAACGCCGAAAAACAGTGTTTTTGCCGTACCATATGTTTAGGCACTTTTTGAATTTGAAAATTTATAGAACCCAGAATTTTAAAGCCGCCCATGTATGTCTGCAGTCTGCACGTACATAGCTGGGTATACGTATTGCTGCATGTAGTATTCAGACATTTCAGTGTACATGCTAGCATACCTAGTACGTAGTACCTATGTAATTAAAAGCCTGAGATATCAATGTACGTTCAAGCAATTCGAAATAGAATAATTAAGACAAAGACAATATAACAATAGTACAATTCATCGCAAATTAGGCTTAAAAATACTTCTAATTCCAAAGTTTTATCACTGAGATTGTGACGGTTTTTGTCCAACTTACTCACCCTTTTTTAACCCTTTCTCAATTGGAAATCCAAAGAGTTAGGGTTAACCCCGATGGTCACTAACTCATCCAAAATAGGGTTAACTCTATTGAAAAAGCCGTGGGTTAACCCTATTTTGGGTTGAGTTAGAGTTAACTCTGACAACACTAAGCGAGACACAACATTTATGATATATGAAAGAAAAGTGAAAAAAACGAATACGATTGTATGTATTCATCGATGCTAGGAAACTGCGAATGCAACGATAAATTTTCATTAATTCCGATCTTGAAATGATGACTGGTTAATTCACGGTATTGAAAGATATATCAGTATCACAGATCAAACAAATCAGCATGGAGTGAAGCAAAATAATACAAAGATATCTGGTGTGCACCATTTATAACTTCACGATCGTATGATCATAAGAGTAAAAGTAAAAATAATAGAATAATAAAAATAATACTACGTAATTAAAATAATACTAATAATTTTAATAATAATAATAAAAGTTTTAAATAATACGAATAATGACAGTACGATCAGAGAATGTGGTTGAAGACATGCTTACTTGCTGCAAATTTTTCAAATAGGAAGTACCAGTAGGTTAAAAAAGTGTTAAGATTATAAATCTAAGCATTCGTTTATTTGATGAGATTTTCTCTCTTCAACGATCTTCAACGATTGCCTGACCAAAGATAAGACTGACAAAATATCAAATCAATCTTTGCGCGGGTGCTTTCAAAAAACGTCGGAGATATCGCTATCGTCGATTTGCGATATCAACAAAAGAAAATTAAGAGAACCAAAATAATTGAGATACGTGTGAACTGGAAAAAACAGCTGGCAATATCAGCAATATTGCCGATTTTTATATATGTACTTCTCAAGCCGTGGGGATCCAGTATTATCCAATATTATTATCCAGTATCCTGTATATTATATACTATTAATTAATATTATTAATATTATTATCCAGATCCAATACCTTAATGTGACCGGCCGGACACTTTGAGGTACTTTAAAGTGTGCGGGTCTGCCTTATAGTGTCCGGCTACTGAGTTTGTATTGGTACGTATAATACGCCCACGCACATCGCCTATGGAATATACGTAAATCGTGCACATTGCCTTACTAGTCGATTGGCCATGCTTGACCATTTTTGGCATTCTCACGAATTTTAATTAACTAAAAACTGAAATGGAAAATACGATTAAGTTTGCAACGTCAGTGACGTCATTTAACAAACTTGGCAATCGAATTGATTATAGAAATGCTCGAATGCATCTTCCCTCTTTTTGCCCTTTAATCAAACAATCTTAGTCAATTAAGTGACTTATAATTAATTTAACTCGTAATTAATCAAAATGAATTAATTGTTAATTAATTGAACTTAATAAGTTATTCTTAGTAATTAATTACCCTGCAATAAATTAATCAAAGTAAATTACATAATTTTGTAAGTAAACTCTAAGTTAATTAAGCTCTAAGTTATTTAATTTTAATTAATTAAGTAATCATAATGAATTGATTAATTAACTATCTCAAAATTACACTTTTAATTTACAATTCAAGATTAGATAATTGATTATTTATAGATTAATCGATCATTAATTAAGCATACATTTTAAGAATTTTATCGAAAGTTAGCCGACGGATTACGATAATTATATATCTAATCAATGCTATAATAGCAATTTGTCAGCTCATTGTCGGACATTGTTTTTAAAATATATGCCAAATTTTGTATAATTCATTAACAGAACCCTAAATCAATTACCATTTTACCTTTAATTGATTTATAATATGATAAATCAACAAAGTATTCTGACGTTTCTCATAAACTTTTATCCATCAGCATCAAAAATTGAATAAAAAATTTAATAGATTTAAGAATTTAACTCTAGAGGTCTACGGGGGCTTTGTCCATTCCCATCTAATCATGTCTTCGTGCCATTCTCATTCAATTATAGTCTAAAAGTCTTCTATGTATTTATGCACTCTGCTATAGCCCGGACACTTTAAGGTAAACCCGGACACTTTAAGTTGCCTTAAAGCGTCCGGCCGGACACTAGGGCCGTATCACAGAAGGTTAGAGTAAGACTTGCCTTTTGGTAAATTAGCTACTCTTAGGTAAACTTCTGGGTTAGGTTAGAGATTGCCATATCACAGAAGGTTGGGTAAGTTAAAGGTAAGGTAAAGCTTTGGTAGATAAAGACAAATTTACCCAATGATCTTACCCTTGCTAAGAGCAGAGGTAAAGGTCTGTTACCACACCTGGGCGTGGGGGTTTTGGGGGTGTGCACCCCAGAAACCAAAATACCCCCAGAAATCAAAATACCCCCCAGAATTCAATTTTTGAAAATTTTTTTCGTTTTTTTGCAAGTTTTTGATGCCAATGGATAGTGCTTGATGAGAAACGTCGAAAAATGGTGTTTTTATCGCCATACCACCATTTTTTAAGGCCATTTTTCGACCTTCAAAAAATCTTGCACCCCCAGAATTTTCTTGCTGCCCACGCATGTCTGTTACTATTCAATTAGTCTACGATTTCAATGGATTTGATCGGATTTTTGGATGATGCAAGTGAAAACGAGGAAGATTTATTCTTTCATGCACACCGGCTCATTACACGGACTGAACCGTTTGAAATTTACAATGAACAACAATTTTATATGCTATACAGATTTAGCAAGGTCAATGTCCATCGATTAATTACTCTGATTCGCTGTTTTTTTTGTACGAGACAAAGATTTTAAGGCTCGTACGAAGATTTTCAGAGCCATGTTTGTACAACGTACAAAGACTTTTTGGGGGCAAAAAAATAGTAATTTTAACACTTTTTTTAGTATCTTTTAGCAAAATTTCAAAAATTTTAGGCGCTTCGCGCCGAATATCATAATTACATTGTATTTAACTCCAAGCGCTGGCATTAAACACTCCAAAATCTATCTTTAAGCATCTTTGTATAGATTTAAGCATCTTTTACATCTATTTCTGCTGTTTTCTAAAGATTTTATGCAGAAAAAGAACTATTAAACAACTTTGCACTTTTTTCTGCCGTTTGAAGATAAAATTGATTCTTTTATCTTTGCGTTGCATTAAATTCATAAGCGAATTGGTGTCTATTATGAGATTCACTCAGCACATTGCAATCGCTTTATTATTTATAATTGTGTAACACAAGTTATTTTAATTTACTGAGTCGAATTTTATGTGTAATTTCAACCTAAGACTCATGAAAGTTTCGGCGTTTAGGGCCGAACTAATATAACCAGCTGAATTTAGGACAAAGTTACACCTTTTGCGAAGCGTGCGGGTCACAGACAACAATCTAGTAGTATGTAAAAATGTGTACATTCAATAGCATATCTATACGTTATATGTACAAAAAAATTTTCGGTCGTACAAAGACTTTTCCGGAGATCTTTGTACATGTACAAAGAGGCTCGTACAAAAAAACGGTGCTCTGATTTTACCCTATCTGAAACAAAGAAGCACACGTAGTCATTATTCTTTATCACCCTAAGTTCATGTAAGCATATGCACGTTACATAAAATCAAGCTAGAAAAGAAGCAACATAATTTTACAATTGATAATATTGGCTGGTCGAAGCAATGTGGCCATCTGAATCACCGGAGTTCAAAAATATTGACATATGAATTTGCCTTTTTTGAATGAATACAAATCAATTTAATTTGTATTTTACAAATAATTCAGAGAATGTCAGACGCTAAACTGAACGGATTAGCAATAAAAATGATAAATTTTTTCGTCTACCTAACGTTTACCCTTAGGTACTTACTATGCCATCACCCAACCGTCTGTGATACCAGAGCTTGGCAAACCATAGGTAACTTACCAAGGCTGGTAAACCTTAGGTAGCTACCCAGACATTACCCAACCTTTACCTTTGCCATACATTTACCTTAACCAACGTTCTGTGATTCGGCCCTAAGATGTGACACGGAGCTTGTGTTATACTAAATCATTTTCGGCGGGATTTCCAGTGTGCTATAATTACATTAGTACAGTCGTTATAAAAATGATTCGCACGAAAGGATTACTTGCTAATTTTCCTGGAATAAGCTATGGCTTATTGTCTTTAAAAATTCTTAAAATTTGTCAAAACTTGTATGAAAGATACTGCAGGTTTGCGAATAAATAAAACACTAACATGATTCGCATAGTATGAATACCTGACTAACCGCAGTCTCGTTTAATTTTGAAAACATGAAATCAATAAAGCTTGCTTATTCGGTGAAAATAGATGCTCGGTGTTACGTTGCAGCAGTGTAAGAAACAAATCTTTGTGCATTTTTAATCATCAAATATCTGATATCGTCATCATTTGTAATTTACGTAACATTTCCAATTAAATTTTGTTTCACTTGAGTTGCAATTTTTAGTAGCGTAAGCAGCTGAAAAACGAATCTGTCAGAATTGAAACAAATGAACAAGAACCTAATTTTTTGACCACACTTCTGGTCAAAATATCCTATTCATTGACCTGTTACCATAGGTGCACAGCATGGCCGATCTGAGGGGTGGGGTCAGCCATTCTGAGGGCGGTCAAAAATTGAGATTTTTTGAGCAGCAATGACCTCGAAAACTAGTATACATGCTAAAATAGCGTTAAACTACGTTATTCCACAGTTTCTGGTCATGTTCAAGCATTTTTTGAGGAAATTTTCAATTTTCATCCATTTTTAACCTTCATTTTGCCTCATTTTACCCACAAAATTTTCCATTTTTCTATTCTGGGGGGTCAGGACCACATCTGGGCGTGGGGGGTTTGGGAGGGGTATGCAATTCCCCCCCCGAGAAACCAAAATGCCCCCCCAGAAACCGAAATACCCCTCCCCCAGAAATCAATTTCTGAATTTTTTTGTTTTTTCGTAATTTTTTGATGCCAATGGATCGTGCTCTATGAGAAACGTTGAAAAATGTTTTTTTGTCCTACCACCATTTTAAGGCCATTTTTTGACCTTTGAAAAATCTTGCACTTCCACCCCCAGAATTTTCTTGCTGCCCACGTATGGTCAGGACGCCCCCAAACTCCCCTACGTGCATGCCTGCCTGTCACTATAAGCACGATCCGATGCCCGTGATGATCAATTGACAGGTTTTGTCAATATTTCGGTTGCTTACATGAGTAATTTTAATTTTTGTAATATCGATAAGCTCAAGGAATGATTTTTCCGGCAGGGTAGCTTCAACTGATATCACTTTCCTGCTCCTCCACACCTACAGGTTGAAATGGCCGAAATTTGAAGAACAAAATTTGTTCTACGTACATAGTGGGATTTCCGCGAAGATAGTTTTTTTTGCGGTTTGAAAGCTTGAATGATAAATAACTAAACATGCATAATGCGGCGTCTGCTGGTAATGTACATAGTCCGTCTTTTTACATTTTTTATCTAATTTTTCAACGGCATCCCATTTCATCAACGGTGATTTTAGGTTTTTCCTAAGAGGAGCAGTATCCCAACTTTTCCAAAAACAGTCGTGAAAAGGTCCAAAAATATGCCCTTCACTCGCAATATAGCGTTTTTCGGCGTTCTGCGTTATCTATTTTTATTTGAAATTGCTTTTGGTAAAATTTTTTTTCGAGTAATTTCAAAATTTTCGACAATTTCGCCAGAAAAAATCATTAGATTTTCTTGGCGAAAATCTGGCGCAAAGCGCCGGAAAATGTGTGAAATTAAAGCGCGAGAACCAGCTTGAATTACTGCACGATGTCCTGCATTAATGGCATCTTAACGCAGAACGTCGCAAATTTTGAAAGTATGCTTTCAAATAGAAGAAAACTATGCTGGAAAAGCTGTTTCTGCTCTTAAAATCATCTAAAACCTATTCCCTGGGTAAAAAATATGTCTTCTAGACCACACAGAAAGTAAATTTATGTTTATCCGGCGCGAAGCGATAGAAAAATTTGAGACATTTTTATCATTGACGGCCCAAAATCTTTTTTTCGACTATTTTGTAAGAAAAAATCATTAGACAATTATTCTCATCCCGCCAATTATTTTTGGCCAATGGGGGCCGCCGCCCTCCCCCGGCCTCCCCTTAAATCCGCCCATGCATTGCATCAAGTTTTATTTCAGTTTTCAAGCAAAATATCGTGGTAGTTTTTCTTTTGTAAGGCAAAGTTCATTTCGCAATATCGGATAACAATTCAAATTACCCATTATTAAGCGGTTTTTTGGGAAGAATATAAAAATGACGTCATCGCGTCGTCCGCGAGCTTTGGTCTTAGGCTCAATAAATTATTGTACGACTTGAATTAATCCTTTTCTTGTACATACGCTCGTTCTTCCATTCGACTTGCTCTCTTTGATGTAAAAAGCCTTGAAACACGACGAATACACGAGTAAGCGGTCGAAAAGTCGAACATATCATCAAAAGTCTCAAAAGGCTTCTGGTCCGTGGGCATCGAATCTTATTCGGATGGGCGTGCATGTACGTTAAAGGACGTACATAATGTTCTATTTTTTGTTACGTTATATATTTTCAAGTTTCTGCATGTAAAACCCGCAGCTTAACACGCTTACAACATTTCATAATATAAAAGTATTGATTTTGTTTAGTTTTAGGCACAAAAAATTTTTGGATTTCAAAGCCACTTTCGGAACACATACATAAATTCGCTTAAATGCGCGTCTTCGTACGCCTATTTCGTCTCAAGTCAACCACGAGTCTATTTGGCGTACAATAAGCTTGAAGTTAAGCCGCATCAGGAAGCAATTGGATTAGCCTTACGTATATAATTAAGCATCATGTGACGCTAATTCTGGATAATCTTCGAAAATGCAGCAGTATGAGCTTTAATGGACAGAAAAATTAATCATTCGATCGCGCTATTGTGCTTAATTAATTAAATTGATTAAATAATTGATTAATTAATTGAAACCCGACCTTACATATGTTAATCGGATGGGTAATAAGGATAAATATTTTGTTATTAGCCAAACTTATTATCGACTTTAGCTACGTTCGTGGAGGATTATATGATGCGACGGCTCTAGAAGTTCAGATCTCGAACGGACGCATTCGCGGAGAGTACGGAAGCTTCGATGGGGAGAACTATGCCATTTTTAAGGGAATACCCTACGCGGCTCCACCCGTTGGGGCGGCTCGCTTCCAGGTTAAAAACATACATTTTCATTTTGGGGAGCTTTTACTTTTTCTTACCTGATTTTAACGGTTCATTATGTGAGGAACTTTCATTTTTTTCAAAATAATGTCATATTGATAGGAAATATTTATTGTTCTTCGTTATTTTAAGAATCTAATCGCAGTAAGCTTTTTGGGTCATGATCAATTAATGTGTTGTATTTTCATTACCTTACGTTTTTGCTCGCATGGCCTGTTATAAGAATTTCAAGTTCGTGCAATATTTAATAAAAAAACTGAGGGCGCAAGAAAGATAAAAAGATAAGGAACAAAAACTGAGAGCAAGATGATAAATAAAAATATAACTCAAATTTTTTTGCAGTTACCCATCGAGCCGGCGAATTGGAGGGGAGTGATGAACGCGACGAGCTTTCGATCTTGTCTACAGAATATTGAAACAAAAACAGCGTTTATGCCAATCAACCATCGAATCAAGCGTGAAGAAGATTGCTTATTTTTAAACGTTTTTGCTCCGCCCAAAGTAAGAAGAAGCTTATGATAATAATCCAATCGCCTTATGTCGTGAAAGCCAATTCTTTTGTTTATGCTCAAATTTTTTCCACGTGGAGACTGCTGAGAGACTACTAAGAATATAAAGTGTGTAGTGCTTGCTGACCTCAGAAATAGTTCAGGCTTCTTGTTAATCTTCACATCGTTGCTCATATTGACTGACGTCAAATGTGCATTTATTATCGGATAATTTTTTGGATTTTGAGAGAAAATTTAATTTTTGATTCACTTTTGCTTTTTTCTGGTGGTTTTTGCAACATTTTTCGATCAAACTTTTCTTTGAGTTCTAGAAAAAATAGATACCACGTATCGATTGCGGTAGCTGACGATAGAAAACAAATCTCTTCATCCGCTTAATAGAGCCGAAAAAAGTGTTAAAAGTGAGCAAAATACAAATTAAAAAAGTATTTTAATCTATCATTTCAACTCTGTAGTTAAATGTAAATTTTTTAATCGTTTCTGGCTAAAAATTCTTCTATTAAATCTATTTTTTGCATTCCTTATAATTCCAACCCACTCGCATCCTTTGTTTAGATTGACGGAAACTCCGCTTAATCGTTTAAGTTCTGATTAAACCTCGAAATTTTCGCTGACCAGCTGCGAAGCTGATCATAGAACGTTTTCAAAGTATTCTGTGAATATATTACACACTGCTACAACTTCCAACTTAATTTCTTGGTTTTATTTCATTTTCTGCTTCATCTTTTGAGGAAGCTTTTTCGCAGTTCTTCATGTTGCTGTTCTTCTTTTTTGAGTAAAGATTGTTTCATACTATCTTTATTTTTATACCTATTCTAAAACGAACAGTTGGTAAGCTGTTTGTTAACGTTTCATCGAAAAAACTGTTTTTCCGGCAAGAATTTATCGTTTCAAAAATCCGAATAATTGAAATTCCGACATTTTTCGATCTAGTACTTAGTAGGTACATTAAAATTCCTGGAATTTCATGAAAACTATTGATTCAAACAAAATCTTTATGAGAATCTTAACCAATTTAACCGTAATACGAGGCTCAAAAGTATTCTGTACCACAGCAATTTTGAAGAATTCACTTCACATTTGTGGCTATGGAAATTATACTCGTATCTCAGTCTGCGGATTTTTGATAATGAAGTGGACAAATTAAGATAGGACGTAATCAAATTTGCATTTGTTCCAGCTGAAGATTTCAGCCAAACCAAAATACTTAATGAATTCCTTATTTTGCTATCATTAAAGAAATAATTTAATGTATTAGAATAAATATTTTTTGTCCATTTATAAGATCTGTAAATGTTTTTCGCCCGCATACAGAAATTTATAGCTTTATCGTTCAAATATAAATATGTGTGATATCAAATGATTGATCATTTGTTAAGGTCGAAAACGCAACATACGCTGTAATAGTTTGGATGCACGGTGGTAATTTTCAGACTGGATCATCTGCAGATTATAGGCCAGAACCTATTCTGCGCAATTTTGTTAGTCGCAAGGTTATTTTCGTCTCAATAAATTACCGCTTAGGTCCTTTTGGTAAGGAAATCAATTTGTACCCAAACGTAATTAGCTTATAAGGCGTTTTTTAACGCTTACGTAGCTGTCAAAAGTGCCAGTTCTCTGAAAAATAGCCTTCCTTTTTTATAACATGTCTGCTATAAAAAATTAACTTTGCGCTGCATCAGTCGCGGTCAGATTTTCAAGCAGAGCTTCAGTAATCCTTTCAGAACATTAGCAGAAGAAAACGGGCAACTTTCTCAGAAAGAGACATAATTAAGACTAAAACTAAAGGTAGATCGAAATATTTTGCAAAACGCGCAAAATTGACTAGAAAGTGAGCCGTAAGCTAGTTCATAATGTAATTTTAACATTCAAAAAAATTTTTAGGGCTCTCAGATCGGGCTACAGCCCGAGTTGCCATGCTTTGCACATACAGTTGTTTACGCTTTTTTCTAAGGACATTGATTATGATTTTCATGCAAAAGTAACTTTTTCGGAATACTCACTGCATCTTTTTTACATGTTTGATAAGGTTCATTTTAGAGCACATACATTCGACAGTCACTTTTGATAACTTTTTTATTCAGTGATAGATGGAAGCTTAATTCGCAGGTTTTGCTTCAACGGGAGATGTTATCTTACCCGGAAATTTCGGTTTGTGGGACCAAATTGAAGCGTTGAAATGGGTTCAACGAAATATCAAGGCGTTTGGGGGTAATCCGAATTCAGTTACGTTGGCGGGCCATGGAAGCGGCGCAGCTTCAGCTTCAATTTTAGCTTTATCGCCAAAAGCTGAAAGTGTGTACTTGTAAACCATGCTTATTTGCAAAATTATATGCGCTTGACCCTTAGCTATATATCTATTAGTTATATTAATTAGTTAGTTTGATTTTTATTGTATAAAAGCAAGTCGACTGGAAAAAATTTAAATGTTTAAAACTCCAAACACTAATGGCAGAAAATTCGTAATAACAAAAATTATTCATAATTGGTTCGATAAAATTTTAAGGACTTTTTCATCGCATAATTTTGCTCAGTGGAACGGCAGTTAGTCCTGGAATGATACGCAATACAGCTGTCAATGCCACAAGGGCCTTACATCAGCATTTGAGCTGTTGGGGTCAAAATTCTACTCAGATTTTGCACTGCCTCAGAGACAATCGGCCCGCAGGCTGGTTGCTCGATCCTACTAGACCTGTAAGTTCACTCTTGTTATGGATCTAAAGAGAAAGTTTTCTACTCTGATTTTTTTCACATTAGCTTGCGACTTATCGATTCCGGATAAATTTTTTCGCGAGTCACAAAAAGTTTATCAAGCAAGGTTTTATATTATGCTACGGGAGAGGTTAATTCTTTGATTTCTTCTTCGTTGTTTTACCTCTTCAAAAAAGACGCAATGCAAGATTTACTGATTGTGTAGTTAAGTGAAATGGAACCCTATATTTTTTGCGTTATCAAGCTGCTGTGTCCTTGAACACTGGTACATATCTGAGAGTAAATGAGTTATCAACCACCTATCGTAATTAGCTATTGCAGTTGGTTTCATTAATTTTGTGAAAAATTTATTCTCACCTTTTTCACTCTACTTTTGCATCGTTTTGCCTAAAAAACTCTATTCTCTTCTGGGCTGATCTCTAAGAGCACGTCTCGAAACGGACCCTTTTTTCAGTAGCTTTGCATAAGCGATTCCAGCGGCATGTTCCATTTTAGACATAGTCCTAATTTCACGAACAACGAATTAAAATTTCATAGAATATGTTTCGATTAGACTGAAATGCTTGAGTGCTAAAATCATGTGACCTTAAAAAAGCGACATTTAAAAAATAGCCTGCTGTCGAGCACTTATAAAAATTAAAATAGTACAGAAGTAGAAGGATGCATTCATGTATAGTATTTAGCTTGCGGTAGGAATATAAATTTTTATTGAAGAATCGGTCTCAATATCTTTATCATTATATTTGCTTTAGTTTTTGCCATTTTGTTGATTCTATTATATCTAGTTATGTATTATATCGGACAGTTTTAAATATTATTTTTATTTCCAACTAGCACGTTTTTTACGACGACTACTTCGAGTTCGTTCCCAAAGAAGACGGCCCGGATGGTGTTTTACCGGACAAAATTGAAAGACTGATTGCAAAAAGGCCAAAGATTCCGATAATGATCGGCACGACTAGAGACGAAGCAGCTTGGCATCTAAGTAAAGCTTTGTTTCACTCAATTTGATCAAATCATTTTAGCATAGTCCATGTCGATGGTCAGCTCAAGTTGAATTTTCAGTACCTACGGCATTAATTGTCCTTAAATTGAGTAAACTGTGTGATGTTGACTCTTCAGGCACGTTCATATGTATATCTTTAAAAAACAGCACAACAGTACAAGAATTAGCATAAAAAATAGTACAAATAATAAATAATTGGAGATAATAAATAATAAGTAAAATAATAAGGAATAAATAATAAAAACACATGCACAAATGATTGGAGATGCTAAGCACGTACAAGAAAGCAAATAACCTTCAGTCTTTCTTCTTTGCTAAAAATAGAAAAAATAGAACATGATGAAAAAGAAATGAAAAAAACATACAGTGCCTACTTCAAGCAATTTATAGCTACCACTTCCCGAATTCCGACCAGCCAAGCACTTGGAAGGTTTAAGAGTCTACTAGACCCCGAAATAAAGAAATAGGAAATTTTTCA
Organism: Mermis nigrescens; assembly: GCA_036768485.1. Lineage (NCBI taxonomy): Eukaryota > Metazoa > Nematoda > Enoplea > Mermithida > Mermithidae > Mermis > Mermis nigrescens. The sequence continues at coordinate 2,736,302 of JAVLUZ010000150.1, read as the reverse complement.
TGAAAAATGAGGCAAAATGAAGGCTAAAAATGGATAAAAATTAAAATTTTTCTTCAAAAGTGCTAGAAATTGACTAGGAACCGTAGATCAACATAGTTTTAGAGCAATTTATAATTTAACTTAGTTTTTGACATCATTTTAGACGAAAAAGTTCAACATTCGAGCCTTAGACCAGATGACCACCCTAGATGGGCCATGCTGTGTATCTATGGTCCTATACTACCCTATGGCTGATCTGAGGGGGTCGAAAATTAAGCTTTTTTGGTCCAAAGTAGCATCAAAACTGGTATAAATGCAAAAATAGCATCAAAATACGTCATTAAAGAGTTTCTAGTCTATTTCATTCAAGCTTTTTTTAGAGAAAATTTTTAATTTTCATCCATTTTTGAACTTCATTTGGCCTCGATTTCTCCAGAAATTTCCAATTTTTCCATTCTGGGGGGTCTAGATATCCTCTTGATTTCCCCCTCATGTGCACGTTTAGCCGATCAGAAGTCGTCTGCTAAGCCACCAAAAGTACAAGCGTGCGGGGATTTCGCGGTCTCTAAATCTCGTGATGACAAAGCTTAATTGAAGCGAGGAAAAAGCGGTAAGATTATAGTAGAAAAATAAATAATTAAAATTTCAAATTTCAATAAAAAATCGATTACAATAGTGCTTATCTTTTTTACCCAGTGATGGCGAGGTACAGTCTTCTAAACTTGACGAGCCTGAATGCAGATGAAGCAGAAAAGGCTGTGCAGAATTTGACTAGTCAATACGAAGGATTCACGAATCACAAGTTGATCACTGAAGGTTGCATACACGAATATGTTAGCAGTCTGAACAACCCCGCCGTCAACGATTCTGTTCTGAAAGAAGGCCTGCTAAGAGTACGTTTCTTTTGCCTATCTTTTCGAATACTTGGGTCAAAGATGAGGAAACATAGATTTCAGCTCAGTCACATCGCAGCGTAGCACAGGCTAACAATCGATCAAGGACTAAATCTCTCGAAAACGAGTTCCAATCTCGAAAATTTACCAGAGATCAAATGTAGATATCCTAGGCCCACATTCAGGATTTTAGTCGGGTCGGAAGTACGTATGAGTTTTTTAGAGGTTCCACAGAGGAAAAAATTGAAAATTCTCGAAGAGCATTTGAAAGAGCCAGAGCAGAATCTAAATTTCTGACATTAGTCAAACATCATAAATTTGTCAAAATTTTCTGACGCTCCACGCGAAATTATTTCTTCTCCGTATTGCATTTCTCTGCAATGTACTAGTATTGAGCATAAAACAAGTTATACAATTTTTTCAGCATTGTCAAGCTTGGATGTGACATTGAAAAATCATTTATGTTGCCATTTTATATGACATGCTTTTTGAATATTGTGATTGGAACCAGCTATAGTTTTTTGAATTTGTTAAATTTTTTCTTTCCAATCATAAGCTCGCAACTCAAAAAACCATCATTTTGTCTATCTGCAAATAATTGTCGATATATCTGACTTCAACATTTCAAGTTCCCCAAATTCAGATGGCCACTTATTAGCCTGGAAGGAGCCGATAATTTTCGTCGGATATTTCGAGAGAAATGAGGAAGTATGTATTAGGCAAAAATATTTACATTCTTGAGCGTTTCTCGGAAAGTTCTATACAATGAAAAAGAAACAAAATCAATAGAAATAAAAAAATCACCTGATATACAGGAGATCAATTTTAATCAATTTGAGTAATCAACTTTGCCGCATTCCAGAAAATTATTTTACGACAGATTGATGACCCTGAAAATTGATGTCATCTTCTCAATCTCGAAAATTTACCAGAAATCAACTTCGTGCACACTTTTGATAAGACCCAATATTTATTTCACCGATTATGCAAAATGTTTATGTATTTTAATTATTCAGTCATGTTTATTGTTTTTTTCCAGATGTATTCAGATTTCTGGTTTCATGCACCGGCTTCGCTAATGGCGTACTATTACGAGAAAGGCAACGTTCCAGTATTTCTGTATTCATTTGGTCACACTATCAGAAAATCAGCAGCCGAACGAGAAAAAAGTTGGTTTTATTTATTATTTCATTATTATGCTCTCTTCTCTGATTTCACTGATGAAATCGAAAAAGTTTTCAATAAAGAATCAATACGATTCATTTCACTAATATTTCTGAAAGTGTAGTGCTTGAAAGAAGCATTCGTTAAAGTAAAAAAATTTAAAAAAATAAAATTAAAGAAACAAATTAATACTTAACTTAAACTTAAATTTAAACCTGATTTTGTAAATGATTCAAAATAAATAATGTATACCTACCTGAATATTTTAATTTGAATATTTTTTTAAACTTGTACTTCAATTCAATTTATTTTCATTTCAAAATATTTTAATTTATATTTTTTTATAAAATTTTTTAACACCGATAACGTCCAAGGCTTTCATTATAAATGATGATCAGTCTTGAATACTCGCCCTTCATATTAAAATTAGGTGGATTTCATAAGCAACACATAGACATCAATTTGAGAATTTTTAGCATTCAACAATTTAATTTTTATAGTGTCTTACTAATTACTTAACTGCCATATTATTTTTATTAAATTACATTGCTTTGATATTCCAGAAGCATATCATGGCACCGACCTAGTATTTTTATTCGATTTGGAGACGGATTATACTTCGCATTATCCGGATGCCGAGTGGCAGAACGATAAAAGAGTTACAGAAGTATTTTCGCAATTGCTGACCAATTTCGCCAAGTTTGGGTAAACTTACCGATAATTTAAAATTCTCTACTTGAAATAAATTCGAAAACTCTCGAAACAATACTTTTAGTTTTCATAAAAAATTATTGCGATTGAACATCTGTCAGAATTCTTAAAACTTCTGAATAACTAAAGTATATTAAATCTAAATCTAACGTAAATTATCGCGTAAAATAGTTAAATGTGTACTTTGATTTTTCAATATGTCATTTAAAAACCAACGTTTATTTCAACCGACTTTATCTTCACTATTTTTAGAGCTATGCATTTAATTAATGAATGGAGCAGTTAGCGTAATAAAGTTCAAAATTTATTAAGCAAATAAGTGAAATGCAGATCAAAATTGTCAACGATAAATAATAAAATTTTTAAAGTTTGCTACTGTAGTTTTTCAAATGATTTTCAAGAAAAAACGTTTCAAACTCTTTTCCACGAATTTGACGAGCGTGAATAAAATGGCAAATGGATAAAAAATAAAAATGCATGAATGACAATCAGCAAGGCTGTTCTAATAGGGATTTGTTGTTTGAAATCAAAATATCGTGAAAATTGAACCCATTCGAAAATTCTTGACTAAAAATCTGTCGATTTTGCAACCAGAAATCCTCAAACTCCGACGCCGAAGAAAAATGCCACTAATTTTAAGTTTTTTCAAAATAATCTGAATTTGTCGATTTGAAAAAAAACAGATTTTAATTTTATCCGAAAACATATGTTGATCGACTAAATAAATTTTCTATTCGTTTCAAATCAGGGAGCCTACTCCCAAAGGTAGCGGCTTAGCCGAATGGACGCGGTTCAATAGTCGGCTTCTCAATTATTACAACGTCGGCCGAAATCCTGGGATGCAAATGGGCTTCAATTGGCGGGGCCACGTATTTTGGAACGATTATGCGAAAAAATTAGATTCGGTCGACGTAGGGAATCTTGATTACATCGCGGCCTTAAAAGATGAATTGTATCAATATAAATTGGCCACATTCATTTTGCTGGGTTGCGCTGCTCTTTTCTTTGCAATATTGGTCGGACTAGGTTGTTACTGCACGAGGAAAGATCCTGAGGAGGAAGAACTTTAGCGTTCAGCTGCTCGTTCAGAGGATGTTTGAATCACGTGTCATTTAATAAGATATGTGTACAGATATGCTGTCCATACCATGCGTGTTCTGGGAGGGGTTCAACCCCGCAGAATGTCTACTGACCCCTCACAAAAAGGCTGCGACTTCCCCAGTATTATCGATTTTTGAGAAAAAGTTGGAAAAGCGTGCTTTTTTATGCGTTTTCAGCTCATTTTTGGCTCAACAGTCTCACATTTTCGGCACTTCGTGCCATATACTCATTTTTGTTAAATTTTCTCAATTTGTTCAAAAATTATTATGTTTTTGTATGTTCTAGAAAGAACAAGCATTGTCTGCAACGTTTAAAAACAATGTTTTTAATATGTATCCGACGTTTTTTAGCCCAAAAAAGGCACTTTTTGGAAATTTTTTGGGCCTGACCCCCCAGAATTCCAATGCTGAACATTTATGGTCCATACGCTCATTTACTATGCAGAATTCCAAAAATGTATTAAACGCTAGAAGAATTGTGATCATATGTAAATATGTATGTACGTGGGCAGAAGCCAAATTTTTGGGGTCTGGGTGGTGTAAAACTGGCAGTAATCCGAGAAAAACATGCTAAAAATTTAATTCTAGGGTCTATCCATTTTAGAGGGGGCGGTCTGCTGAATTCTTGGGAGTTATAGCCCCCAACCCCCACGCCCATGTGTGGTTTCGATTGGTGTTGTAGAATAACATCGGTTTAATTTACTGTCGTCCGCAGAGCGAATAATGATTCCATGATGTTTTTATTTAGCATAATTTTTATAGTTTAGTGCTTGATGCACTTTTTTAATTGCTTAGCTAAGCGTTTAATAGTCATAGTTGATTTTTTAAAGTCAGCTCCATGTATCGGAGAAGAAAAATTTAGAAGAATTACTCAACTTAAATTTTTAGGAAAACTATGTCGCTCAAAATAGTCAAACAAATGATTTCTCGGCAATACCATCATCTCCACTAAAGAACTTTTTACCTTGTCATATTAAATTCGGGTGCATTGCAAAGGAAAGCACCTACAGAAAATTAAGTATGTAATTCTGAGAAGCGCCAGAAAAATTTGGCATGAATACTATACTTAACTTAGGCTGTTGGATAAGAAAAGTACACAAAAACACTGCACGAAAGCGCCAGAAAATTTTGTGCTTATCACAGTGTATTTAAAGAGGCACGTAGCTGGCCGTCCTATTTTGGGAGGACCAAGACCGATTTTGGGGGGACCAAGCCCAAGAAGGCCATGAATAGCACAAAATAAGGTTTAAAAAGTCCTATTTCTCCGATTTTTCTGAATTTAGAGGGGGTCCGGCCGGACCCCCATTCCCCCCAGAGCTACGTGCCTGTTTAACAACACTCTTTCAAATGGTCTTTATTAAATTTTTATTGTTCCTTCGGGGCACCTTGTAAAAAATATTCACACTTTCAAAATTTTTGGGGGACAATCCCTAAATCTTCCTCACGCTACCTTCTGGTAAGCAAAAGTTTCTTTAATGCCAAAAGAAAAACTTTTATTTATGGCCCTTTAGAACGTTACTCTACTTTTGTGCTACCAAACTTTTAAGAGAATAAAACAATCTATGCAGGTGGGATCATAGACGCACAGCATGGTCGATCTGGGGGGGGGGTAAGCTGGTCTGGGGGGGTCAAAAATTGAGCTTTCTGGGCTAACATGACTTCAAAAACTGGTATGAGCGCTAAAATCGCGTTAAACTACGTTATTACACAGTTTCTGGTCAATTAGAGGCACTTTTGAAGGAAATTTTTAATTTTCATCCGTTTTAGGCCTAATTTTGTCTCATTTTCCACACAAAATTTTCCATTTTTCCATTCTGGGGGTCTCCCCAACCCATCCCCACGTGCATGTCTGGATGGAATGCGATCCGCATTTTTCACTTCATTCGTATTTCCGATTCCCTGTTTATATTGGAGACATAAACTATGTGTCGAATTTAGAGACCAGTTTTTGTGCAATGGATTGTTCGTCCATGTTGTTGCATAAAATGACCTTGTAATATTTTTATTTTTTGGCTTTTAAGACTTAGTGCGCCATGTGTTGATTTTATAAATGATTCAGAATAAATAATGTACCTTGCAACTACACTTACTACATTTTGCTCTATGGACGAATGTGCATGTGATGTAAGCTGGTCGTATTTAAAAGGAAAGGAGCGGTTGGCTCCACGACAGTCAAAAATTTTAAAAGAAAATAACATGCATCCATATTGCGTCTAAGAAATAGCCAGTCAGCTAGCTACCTTTGTAAGTATTCGGGCTACGCATCATTGGACTCAAGATGTGAACGGCGACTGTATTCTTTCCGCGAAAAGTAAGCATTTCAGAGAAAATTTTAGGAATTATGTTCATATGTCTACATGTAAGTAATTTATGACTTACGTCAAACTACGTCTTTTCATTACGATCAGCATTTACCAATACGGTTGTCTTTATTTTTAACTAATTTGACGTCAAACACTGAAATATGAAATTACGGTCTATTCCGAATAGAATAAAGTTGAGTGCAATCTCCATTAAATGACTAATCCACTGAATGGTATTTATTACACGAAAAATTAAATTCTTATCAGGAAATGCTTGACTTGACAGGCATACTATGTGAGCTTGCGTGTAGCATGGTCAGCTTGAAGGTCATCCTAAAAACATTTTGTCTCGGATTTCCAAATGAAATTCAGTTTTCCACTCGGGAGACTCTTTCTCGTATCAATCCGCAAGATGACAGTTCAGTACCCACTCTGAAAGTCAAAAAATTCCCACAACCCTCAAAAACACGCATGTACATACAGTGTAAGCATTTATCAATTTTTCGAAACTTGCAAATTTTTTGGAGCAAGTTCATCGCATTTAGCGATGGTTATATAGTCTCTTTTTTAACCTAGTGCATGAAAACGACGGTTTAGGACAGTTTGGCGCTGTCGTTTTAGTGACGCCGTTTTGGCGCCGGACTGAAAATTTCCTCCAAAATTGGCTTGAAATTGGCCAGAAACTGTACAATAACTTAGATTGAACGCGCATTTATACCAATTTTTGAAGTCGTTTGGCCGAAAAAGCTCAATTTTCGAATCTTCAGATCAGCCTTTAAATTGCAACAGACATGCAGAAAGTTCTCTCCAAAGTGTTCGACATTGACCGTAAACTGGTCGTTTAGTCCTAAGGAGACAGACAGTATTCCCTTGTATAATTTCCTGATGAAACCCTTAATTATTTGATTTATGACCCGTATTCAGGAACAGAGGCGCCACCCTTCTCCTTCTAAACAAACAGAAATTATGTTTTAAGCAAGTTTCCTAGGACCAAAAAATTAAAAATTCCAAAAGCCTAATGAAAAGATTAAAGATTTAATATGCTTTTGAACTAGATCACTAAGACAAAATATTTCTAACCTTTCTCAAGTGCTTGTGATCTACAAACCTGCGCCTGAGAAAGACATGGTGAATTCGTTACTCCGGCGCTTTGCGCGGATCTATGATTTAATCAGCGGCGTAGTTGTGGAAGGAACTAGTCTTCAAAATTTTGGAAGTACGAGTATGTATTTTTTACAAGAATAATCCAGAGAAAATTCATGAAAGCTCATCTGAAAGACCGTTTTGATAGATTTTAGCTCACTTTTCAATATAATCCAAATCGCGCTAAATTTTTAAGATTTTTTCAGTGCGTGGATCTCGCTTTGAAAAGCTCAAAAACACCATTATGTTTGCCTGACTATAAGTACAGTTGTTGAGCTCAGGGGTGGATTTAGGGTGGGGGGCGGGGGAGGGGGCGGCCGCCCCCCCATTGGCCAAAAATAGTGCGCAAAATTAAGGATTTTTGAGCGATTTTTAGCGATTTTCGGGTTAAAACGGCTAATTTTTCCGCCCAAGTTAGGATTCCGCCCCCGCCCCCCCTCAGAAAAATCTTGGATCCGCCACTGGTTGAGCTATTTGACTTTAGAATTTTCAACCCCGTCAAATTCACAAGGCCAGAACGCCCTATGCATTGTCTTTCTGCAATTGCACACTATTTTTAAGTAAATTGAATTTTTTCGATGTTTTATTTTTCTCTGTACAGAATTCGCGAGAAATGCTAAAAAAATCTCGTTATTTTTGCATATATTTTTTATGGTTTTAGACATATGAAACATGGACCTCTCTGTAATGAAATCTTGAATACGGTTTTGAATAGGTTAATGCACGTTCGTACTTAAAATATGCATAGTTATTCAGAATGTTTTATGCATGTGCACTCGTACTGATGGGCGACAGCCTGAGGCGAAGAACGTCAGAAAAATCTCTTTGATAAGAAATGGTTTTAGATGCGTTAGCTTTGTGAAAAATAACTGTAATCAAAAACATTTATAAAAGCCAAATTTTTTACAAAGGTGCTTAAATCGATTAAAATCGTGAATTAATGAAGCTTTTGCGATTTTAAGTGCTATATCATCTTTTGAGACCCCTCTAGCTGAATAGACGTCAGAATGGGATCTATTCTTCCACGAGTGCTGAAGTTGGTCATGGCCAGACATGCACAACTGGACGGGGTTGGTAGAGTCTGGACCCTACATGAGCAGCAGCCAAATACTGGAAGGTTCAGAATGGTGAAAAACTCGCAAAATCCCCAAAAACAGGCCAAAAGTTTAATTATGGGGTTCCGTCGATTTTGAGGGGGGGTCTGCTAGGTTTTCGGGGAATCTCACCATCCCCATGTCCAAGTGTGATATGGGCCTCTATGATGAGGAATTGGTAATTTTGCTGTGGAAAATGTTGCGAAATGAAGAAAATCGGTAATCTTCTTCAAAAGTGCTTGAAATTAACCGCCCAGCCATATTGAGCAGCTATGGCCATGGCATTCCATGCATTTACAGTTGTGAGCATACGTTGGCAGCAAGAAAATTCTGGGGGGGGGATGCAAGATTTTTTTGAAGGTCAAAAAATGGCCTTAAAAATGGTGGTATGGCGATAAAAACACCATTTTTCGACGTTTCTCATCAAGCACTATCCATTGGCATCGAAAAATTGCGAAAAAAACGAAAAAAATTTCAAAAATTGAATTCTGGGGTGGGGGTATTTTGATTTCTGGGTTGGGGGTATTTTGGTTTCTGGGGGTGCATACCCCCAACCCCCACGCCCAGGTGTGGTTGTGAGTTGCACTGCTAAAATAACATTAAAACTAAGTTAAATCACAGTTTCTAGCCAATTTCGAGCCTATTTTGAAGAAAATTTTTAATCCGATGCCAAAAAACGGCGCCAAAACAACCGGTGCCAAAACGACCGGCGTCAAAACGGCGTCGCCAAAACGGTGGCCCCAAAACGTCCCATTTCTTGAAAACGATCGATCGGTAATCTTCAAAGTGCTTATTAATGCAACTCCAATTTTTAACTGCTCGACAGCCGACTCTTCCACTCCGTACTCCGTCGTGCAACAAAGAAATCGAGTAATATGTACAGTAATAAGACATTTGCTTATCGCGGCACCAGGTTTAAAAAATAGACTAGTCTTGAATCGGCGCTCTTTCAAATGCACATTCCTGCGAACTTAAATGAACTTTTTCTCATTTGTACGTAATATGCAATATTGTAAATGTTTGTAAGATCTTGCATCAAATCGAGTTTTCGATGTATGACAAGTGTCATGCAATCGCATGCAACTTCAATGTCACTATTTATTATTATTTTTGCGTTTTTCGACCGCAGTTCGCCTATAACCTCCAATTCAATAAACGCATTCCCGCAGGCGATCAAAACACGAGTAGGTACCTATTGCACTTTGCACGGCTGTTGCGTTCATGCACCTCTACTCGTTTCATCATTTTTAAACCTGCACATGATTTATACGCCCTCTTGCGCATCGCAATTACAGCTCCAGTATTTTTGGCTCAGAGTTCGCCTTCAACAATAAAAATATACAGGCGCTTTTCATTATAACGCCGATCATTGGACTGCCTATACAAAATGTTTATATTCGCTCGCTGCGACTATTGTACGGAGTTTGAGTGCCGGTAGTCGAAAAGAACAATTTTGTAGCGCTCTGAAAAACATAACCCGACCGGTAAACTTCTCTTCATAACTTATTATAACTCACTAACAGCAGCAGTGAACACAAGTTATCGCAATTTTTCATTTTTTCGTATTTATTCAATTGCGTCATCATCAAACGGTTACAATCTACGTGTAACGCATTGTGTTTCGTGTGTAAATTTTCCTGCTACTCCATAACATGCAGCTAACTGATCAGGACGGCGTGCACGATTGCAGGCGTTCAATGCGATTTTTTCTCACTGATTCATAATCGATAATCAATGACTGACGACGGCGGATAATAAACGCAATTTATTTAGTCGTAATGGTATACGATTGTCGGAAAATTTCCATTCTTCCCAATTTTATTTTGATGGCTCTGTTCAACGGATTATTGTGTATCGGCGGCGACCAATACGACTTAGGATACGGCGCGAGCAAAAAGCCAGGTAACAAAATATGAAAAAATAGCTATCTTGATCTGCTTATATCTTTAATATTATATCTTGTCTCTTTTCTCAAATGTATAACCGTCATATGAGAACGAAAAAGGGTAGGGTTAAGAGCTCAGAATTCTTAATACCAAAATACTCCGCAAACCCTCAGACTTTAATTTTTAGAAAGCTTTCGCGTTTTTACAATTTTCCGATGCCAAAAGATGGAGCTCAATAATAAATGCCGAAAAACTGTTTATTGGTCATGCTATCAATTCATTTGTCCCTTCGACCATTGAAAATCTTAGGAACCTAGACTCCTAGAATTTCGCTGCTGCAAGTGTGTGGTCGGGCGCACACGTGGCCGTAGGGGGGTTGGGGATATGCACCCACCAGAAGACCAAATACCCTCCCCAGAAACCTAAATACCCCCCCTCAGAATTCAATTTTTGAAATTTTTTTGTTTTTTTGCAATTTTCTGATGCCAATGGAAAGTGCTCGATAATAAACGTTGAAAAATGGTGTTTTTCGCCATACCACTATTTTTAAGACCATTTCTTTACCTTTGATCAATCTTGAACCCCCAGAATTTTGGTGCTGCCCACTTATGGTCGGAAGCCTCATTTCCCCCTAAAGAACTCTCAAGCTTCAAACAATTTATTCTAATCAAGTTACTTCGGGTTTAAAGTCGCTTAAGAAACATTAAAATTAGCATTTATTGACCTTAACGACACTTTTTATAAAACGGAAATTTCCCATGGAATCAACAGCATTTTCTGAGGGGTCAGCAACCAATAAAGGTACGACCATGACCTTCTCAAGGTCTTGTTCTGGCACGCCTTCAACTCAGCAAGAATGTAAACCCATTACCTTATTATATCTTCGCTCTTCACTCAAAAATTTTTCATAAATATTTATTTACCACGGTGTTAAAATTAAGCACTTGCACCCGAGCAAACTATTTTTATCAAACTTATAGTCGTCGCAATCTTGAAAATGTGATTGGTATCTAAATGTTTTTTAATCTTTTTCTTTAGATTTTTCAAGCGCCAATCAAATCAATTTTGAAAAAATAGCCCATTAATCATTTTTTCCATTGTTTGTGAATGTCAATTTGTGCAGATTTTATAGCTTTTGCGTGCTCAATTATCTAATTTTATGCATGTACATCCTCGGTTTCCTGCTCACTACGATTCACGACCATAGGTGCACAGCATAGTCGGTTGAGGTCAGCCAGAGATATTTTTAGCCAAAGTGGCCTCAAAAATTGGTATAAATGCTAAATATCTTGAAAATGATTAAATCTCTAGTTTCTTGTCCATTTAAAGCGCTTAAGCAGAGCATTTTCGATTTTTTGGTCTGCATTTTGTCTTATTTTTCCCCAGAATATTTCTAGCTTTTCCATTCTAAACCTAGACCACACGTGAACATGGGAAGGTTTAGGGTTAATACTCCCGCAGATTACGGTAGACCCTAGAATTGAATCTTTGTGTTTTTTTGCAGTTTTATCCCAGCAGACTCCCCAGAACAGGTCGCTGTCCTTGTTCTAGACGATACACGGATAAAGCTAATTTCTGGGGTTTTGGTGGTGTAAAACTGACAAAAATTTCAAAAAACTGCTGAAAATTCAATTCTGGGGGTCTTTAGATTGGTCTAAACCATCCCCCACGTCCACATGTGGTCTAAACCATACTGCACGTGAGGGTTATGGAGACCCCCAGAATTAAAAATGGAAAAACTTATGGCGAAAATGAGGCAACATGAAGGCCAAAAATAGATGGTAATTGAATATTTTCTTCAAAATTGCTTCAAATTGACCAGTATCTGTGTAACATATTAGTTTTAACGCTATTTTAGCGCCTAAGCCAGTTTTTGAGGTCATTTTGGCCCAAAAATCTCAATTTTGACTCCCCCAAAAAAAGACTGGCTGCCCCCACCTCCCCCAGATCGGCCATGCTTTGCATCTATGGTCTAGACCATAGGTGCACAGCATCGCCGATCTGGCGGGTCAGTCGGTCTGGGAGGGGGTCAGAAATTGAGCTTTGTAGGGCCAAATTACCTCAAAAAAGGTATAAGGGCTAAAATAGCGTTAAAACTACGTTATTACACAGTTTCCGGTCAATTTGAAGCAATTTTGAAGAAAATTTTTATTTTTCATTTGTTTTTGGCCTTCATTTTGCCTCATTTTTCCCACAAAATTTTCCATTTTATATTCTAGGGGTCAGGATCAGGACCATAGGTGCATAGTGGTCGATCCGGGGGGTCAGCCGGTCTGAGGGGGTCAAAAATTGAGCTTTTTTGGGCTAAAATGACCTCAAAAACTGATACAAACGGTTTCTGGTCAATCTGAAGCGCTTTTATAGAAATTTTTAATTTTCATCCATTTGCGGCCTCCATTTTGCCTCGCTTTCCCCACAAAGTTTTCCGTTTCCCCATTCTTGGGGGAGAGGGGGGTCAGGCCCCCGTCAAACCCCTCCCCACATGCATGTCTGGTCAGTACCCCCAAACCCCTACGTGCATGTCTGGTCAGTACCCCCAAACCCCTACGTGCATGTCTGGTCTAGACCCTAAGCTGTTCTGCGCGCATGTCTGGTCACGTCAACACGACATTCCTCCGTATGCATTATTGCTTAATATTCAGTGATTTATCTATGCTTTGCAGTAGTATGATGAAAAAGGAATATTGGGAAAATTGACTGTGTACACAATGTAATGTAGATATTTGCTGTTCATAAGTGTGACCATTACAAAGTGTCATTACGGAATGTTAACTGCCATTTTCGCGCGATGGACATAGGCTCAGGTTCACGCTTGCGGATGTAAATATTTCCATAACATACGTGCAGGCTTTGTTGTCCTCGAACTACATTAAAGATTATGGGGAACTTTTGGCACGCAAATTTGAAAACTAACCACTAACTAACCGAAACATAAATAAATTGTTCGCCGGTTTCCGTAAGTTTGTGAGCAAATGCAGCTCTGTGTGAAGGGGAAGATTTCCGGACTTTAGTGCGACATTATAGTCCGTTTCACATAACTTCGTGCCTAAATTTTAAGAATTTTTATCGACAGTAAGCCGAGGGTTACGATAATTATATATCAGATCAATGCTATAATCGGAATCTGTCAGCTTATTGTCAAAAATTGAATTCTGGGGGTATTTTGATTTCTGGGGGTATTTTGGTTTCTGGGGGTGCATACCCCCAAACCCCCCACGCCCAGGTGTGGTCTGGATGGTCTAGTTGGTCTAGACCCTCCCGAGAATCACCCTCTCCGAGAATTTGGTATGGTAAACCCCGAAAATCTATAGACCCCAGAATTAAATTTAAGGCATGTGTTTTTTGGGATTTTTGCCGGTTTTACACCAACCAGACCTCCCAGAATTCAGGTGCTGGCCCATTTTTGTGGACGAGTCCTCCATATCCTCCCACAACTATGCACCTGATTTTAATTGCTTATACACACAAAATGAAAATAAAATCCGTTGCTTCTATAGTCTGTGTCGCATAACTTTGTGCAGAATTTTTATCGACAGTAAGCCGAGAGATCAGATTAATGCTATAATCGCAATCTGTCAGCTTATTGTCGGAGATATTTTTTAAAAATTTATACACGAAGTTATGCGGAATAGACTATAATACGCGGTCATTCCCAAATGCACCACAGAGAGGATGGATGAGATTTGAAATCAAGGGAATTCGATGGCTCAAGCTGTCTTTTCAACGTTCAATGTTAATCGGCAAAATACTCAAATAAGCATGACCTCTAAACAAATCTTTCGATTTTATTTTGAATTTTTCTGTTCCTGACAGGCATTGCTATGCCATGTTACCTGTATATCAAAAGCAATGCTTATTGAATGCAATCAGAAGTATTTTCGTCTTATGACGCTGAAAATATACAAGCTCGTCTGGGTGGTTAAAAATTGTGAAACCTTTATGCACCACATCTTGTTTGTTGGTATCTATTTGTTGCTTTAAAAATTGCATGCTTGATTTTTTAACAAAATTAACTGAGCAAATAAGTCTTGCTTGTAGAATTTAATACACGTATATATAAGAATACCCTGTAGCATTTTTTGACCCTTCGGCTGTAATCGTCAGGCTTTTTGCTTTGATTTATCATATTTTGCGCGATTTTTTTGTGAAAATGAATTGAACAAAATAAAGAACACCGTAAAATGTTATTTAGTAGTTTCGAAAAATTTAAACTAAAATTGCGAACTTCAAATTGTTCTTTAAAACTTATTTAGTCGCTTTAGGTAAAATTTTTTCACTTACATGACAGCATGGCATAAAGAGTGAAGTGACATAGCCGGTAACAACTTGTCTGATATTTTTGCTAGTATACCGAACTGGCAGCATAAATTTATTTTAATCTTCTGAATATCGGGTTACGAAAAATTTGGTGGCAAGTTTTTTTGACTGGTTTTATTTTGTTTGGCGTAAGCCGCTTAAGCACGTGCACATGTCAGCCTGGTCTGTAGGTGGTAGAATGGCACAAGTACCTATTATGCTTGTGCTATTGTTTCACAGTTTTAAATTACCATGCTCATCTCGAGGCTTTGTTTGGGTATGCAACGTGTGAAATAAAACATCCAAAAAATTCTAAAAATCGGGTGTAGTACACAAGTTGATTTACTTGTATAAAAGACTTGATTATTAAAAGATTAAGTGGAAATGAACGCAGTATGATAGTTTTTAGATTAAGACAATACTGTAAGGTAATATTTCTCAAAACAATTAAAGCGATAATCCTGAATAGTTACCTATCCTAAATTTTCTTAACTTTATCATACTAAATGTTCTAAGTTAATAAGCATTTTTAAACAGTTATTTGCTTGTTTGACATAGATCTAAAAACGTATAAAGTGGGCTAGAATCTTACGAAAGTCATCAATTTCAATTAAGCTTTGGCTGATGATGCCACGGTCTGCGTTCAATGCGCCAGCCCTCGAAATCAATTGAAAAAACGTGCAATGCAGGTCGCTATGGACCAGCTAATGGAGTTCCGAAATACACATTACCCTTACGGAGCTGTGCATCTTAATTGCAGTCATTCCTCACCAGATAGCCTTCTTGCGATCCCGTATCGGGAAAAATGCAAATATCCGTACTGTTATTCAATCGTGTTTAATGATAAAGAAGGTAGGTTGCATTATTGACCGTCCATGCTAATTCGGTCATTTAGTCAGCAGAAAGGTGAGTTTGGAGGTTTGGGATCCTCAGAATTCGAAAGACTGCATAGACAAATGTTTAAATTTGTTTTTCTATTTAGATACGGAATGAGTCAATACTATAAACTACGTTATTGAACAGTTTCTGGTCAAGTTGAAGCATTTTTGAAGAAAATTTTCGATTTCACCGGTTTTTGGCGTCATTTTGGTCAATACTACCTTTTTCTCAATCGGGCTATATACACAAGTACCTAATGTGATTCATCATTTGCTTGAGTAAACAAACCATGATGAAAGTACAGGGTGGTTAATAACCTTTTGCTAGGGGGTCAGTGCTATAACTATAGAACTTGGGATCAAACCAAATATACCACTAGATAGAGAATTTAAAACGGAATTTATTGATGCCAAATTAAAAATCAGTGTGCCTAAGACCGGCAAGAGAAATAGTTTTTAAACGATCGGGGTATGAACACAATTAATAAATGTCGATTTTCGATACTTTTCAAGATATTTTTCACGTTTCTGTACAAAGTTTTATGTCAATTTATGTCAATACCAAAGGTCCTATTTTCGGCCTGAAAAATATTTGGTCGCTGGCATACGTGGGCAGTAAGAAAATTCTGTGGGGGGATGCAAGATTTTTTAAAGGTCAAAAAATGGCCTTAAAAATGGTGGTATGGCGATAGAAACACCATTTTTCGACGTTTCTCATCAAGCACTATCCATTGGCATCAAAAAATTGCGAAAAAAGCGAAAAAATTTTCGAAAATTGAATTCTGGTGGGGGTATTTTGATTTCTGGGGGTATTTTGGTTTCTAGGGGTTGCATACCCCCAAACCCCCCACGCCCAGGTGTGGTCGCTGGTCAGACTGTTTTTGTTCACGACAAGGCGCCTTGCATGCGAGCTAATGCAACCCAGCATTTCTTAAAACAATCAAACGTTCAATTTTAAGGGTAACGATATTCAGCCCGGAAATTCACTCAACTTAAATGCCGCCGAAACCATTGGGCCATTCATAAAGATGAAGTCGAGGCGCAAATACTTGCTAAAATCTGACTGGTCGATTATCATATGAAATTTTGCACAGAAAGGAGGAAAATATTTGTAAAAGTCTTGAAAATCGACGTAGTCTGTTTATCGGTATGGGTTTATACCCAGATCATTTTGAAAGCTGTTTCTCGCACAAGTGATGGGCACACTGATCATTAATCTGGCATCAATAAATTCCGTTTCACATTCTCTATCTAATGGTATATTTAGTTTGATCCCAAGCCCTGCAGTTATAGCGCTGACCCCCTAGCAAATGGTTGCAAACCACCCGGTACATCAGAAAAATGCGGTGGTGGTAAACTTTCAGAAAAGGTCCATGGTTTTCGTTGTTTTCACGATTTATCTTAATGTCAGTCGTTAGGGACCTATGGGAACGTAAAAATGCCTAACATAAATTTTTTGGGCATTTATAATCTTTGAAAATTTGTTGATTAATCCAGACCGTTCAGAATGTAGGCGCTGCTCATGAATGAGTCAGACGGACCCATGAGGTAACACTATGATCGGTCTGTGAGTAGATAGTAAAATAAATAAAATAATAAATAAACAATCGGCTGAGCTAAGCTAATGATTGACATATGTTAAAATAGCGTTAGATTACTGTAGTTAGCAGTCTGATCGATATCAAGCACTTTTGCAAGAAAGTTGTGATTTTTGTTCGTTTTTATCTTAATTTTGCCGTATTTTCCCCAAAAAATTTTCCCCTTGGTCTGTATATGTCTACTTGGTCTGACTACTAGCTACTTGGAAATGGTGATACTTTTCAAGTAGTTACTACTACTACTTGAAAATACGAAAAATTAGTTACAAATAACGGGATAATCCGGTGCTATTATGTAGCTACGGATTTTGTGAGGTCATAATTGATAAATTATTTAGAAAAATAATGACACTAAAATGAGGAGAGAGATAAGAAAAAAATTATGAAGAGATACGATACTATTGACGCTTTTTGTGTTTATCTGTTTGTTAGAGTGAGAAAAGGTCACGGTTCTTGTCGTTAATTAAATAAGTTTTATACGTAATGATTATTTAAGAATAAATTGAATGAATACAAGATAAGAAGATTCTTTCAAATTTATTTATATTTTTTAATTTTTTAAATATGGAACCGAACAGAGTCAAAGCGAACGAAGTAAATAATGTTTTACATATGCATATCTTCTGAAGACCGTATTTTAGGGGGCAGGGGCTGCCCTGTTGACCGGAATAATTTTTTAAAGACGAAATAACATAAAGAAAAATGGAAAAATTGCATCTCTTTGTTGAAAAATCTTCAAATCTTCTACGCTTCGCGCAATATCTTGTGTTTCTCATTATTCTACCCTAAGCGCAGCCAAAAACAAATTTCCACAACCTATTGAGAGGATGATGAAAATTTTTCGAAAAGTTAAAATGTTATGATATTTGGATAGAGAGCGTTGAAGAACGTCAGAAAATGGGGCTTTTACTAGCCCATGACAGCGAAGTTTTCGAGATATACGCCAATTTATCTCGGATTCGCACATACTCCCCCACCCAACCTCCCGCTTGGACGAATCTTGTATACGGGCCTGTCTGCAATGCTGCGGATATGGCTTAAGAGTCGTTTTATATTTTGGAACTCCTAAATATCATTTCTTTTTTCATTGTCTTTCTACTTCAGGTAAACCCCTGACGATACGCGGTTGCGCAGAGTCCTTTATCGCATCATCTTCATTGAGACAATCTCGATCAGGGCATTGCAAGAGGGTTCATGACACGCTGGACATTCGAGAGTGCTGGTGCTTGAATAGTTATTTTTGCCCATCATTTGCTTTTAACGTTAGATCAGTATTTTGGACCGTATTGACGTCATCTGCAATTGCCTTGTCGCTTTGTAGGCATTTGAGCTGAAACTGCATAATTGTACGGACCAGCATTTTTGCCTACCCGTTCACGTTTTCTGATGGACGGTGTGCAAGACGTGATTGATAACGAACTTTTACAATGATTTTATCGAGGATCAAATGTTTTTTATTTCGTTGTATAATTTTGTCATGTGTACCTACGATAGTGTTCTCAACATTATTTAAACAGAATCGGTTTTTTAGTCGAAAAAATTGATTAAAAAACTGACAGCTTAACCCTCCGTTTACCATCATGTTTTTGCAGTCAAAGTGCACCATCATAGTAAAAACTATCGCATATAGAGCTACAACTTCTTTAAAAATTATTTTTGAAAGAGATACAACCAAAAAAATCATCACAATGCATAAGAATACACGCCTGGTGGATATCCATGCAAAAGCAGAAAAAATGGATTTCTGTTACGTTAAACACAACCAGGGGTTGCATTTAAAAAGCTGGAAAGGAATAAACCACTAAATTTTTTATTTGAACCTTATTTTCACATTTTGAGTTTTTGTAATATCAATGTAAATAGGCCAAATAATATTTATTTCTTACTACTCTATAACTTCTCATCAAGCTAAGCCATTAAAAACGATGTAACTAAAGCCAAAACTAGGCTAGACAACGTTTTGGACACATGGATAAGGAAGAACAGAAAAAACGCCAATAAAGTGATTCATTATGCCTCCGGCATAGGGCACGGTAAGCGGAGGGTTAAGGAAGCGATTTTTCGAACAAAATTCCTAACATCTGACTTGATATGACTTTCATAAAATTGCTATTTCGTAAGCATAGGTAATTAAATACATGGGCACCATAGTCTTGTATCGGTTTCGGTCACTTTTGTACTTAATTTGTATCGATTGAGAAATCAGCCGGAACGCACGAGGTTTCTCGAGACAGACTATACCTACAGTCGCTTTCACGGAGCCTTGTGCGTGGATCATAATGGACGAATCATGATTTTGTGCATAGCAATCGATCGATAGGCATTTGAAGTTTCACCATACAAAATGTTTTGCAGGATGTATGAAAACCACTTCTGTAACCATATCGATTCGCTATGCTTATATATGTATGCACATATTCGATTGGGTTTAAAAAGTGATCAGTAGGCATTCTAAAATTTTTTCAATCGTTTCTCTATAGTCTGTTTCACACGACTTCGTGCATAAATTCTAAGAATTTTCATCGGCAGTAAGCCGAGGGTTACGATAATTATATATTAGATCAATGCTATAATCGCAATCTGTCAGCTTATTGTCATGGATAGTTTTATAATTTATGACCGAAGTTGTGTGAAACAGACTGTAAGTGCTGAGAATCGCTTTTTATTTTTTTCATCGTAAAACAATATTATTAAAGCAAGAATGTACGCTATCTCGAGTAATTAAGATTTATAAGTTTACTACTGTAGGAAAGCCTCATTCAACTCTACAGCAGTCTTGCTTACCGGGTTTTCCCCGAAACTCGAGTTTTTTAGCCTTGGGGTTTTTCGCTCCTATGCCTAAGTGTATAAATAGGGTTTTCGTTTTTGAAAATCCCGTGGGGGTTTTTTGACGAGTTGCCCATACTTTGTACAGGTTGTGGGGTTTTTTGTCAGGACTTTTTGGAGTATTTTAAATTTTGAGTTCGCATTTAGGGTTGGCAAGGCTTGGTTTTTTGAATCTGGGTTTTTCCGGTTTTTTGTGGATTTTTCGGGTGCAAAAAATCATTGAGTCTTGGATTCTTCGGGTTTTTTATCCACATGTTACCAATTATTCAAGTAGACTAATGCACTGCAGCTTTGTGATTCCATGTCAGAAGAATTTGAGCAAGACTGTGATGAAGAGGAAGTGGGTACTATAGAGTAGCTGGGTAAAATTACAATCATATATATGTTCATGTGTCAATTACAAAGCAGCGTATGAAGATTTTATCAAAATCTATATTCGATCATTTCTAAACATTACTTCACTGTCTACAAGTTGGCTCGGCCGGGAGGCCCGTATCCATGATTTGGTTGCGGAAGGCCACGATCAAAATTTTTAAAAACATAAGGGGACTAAAGGATGGATAAAAAAGACGTTTTACGACCACTAGAGCTGTACACTTTTTGGTTCACAATATTGTGAACTGAACTATACCCAAAATTTTTTTCCACATTTAAAATTTTGGGCAATATTTTTGGGGAGGCTAAACTTAAGAATATGGTACTTTTAGAAAAGGAGCAAAACGAATATGGAATGCCAAAATTTTTGTTGCCAAAATGGTAGAACATGATTAATTGAAGTGCTGAAAAAAAATTTGGTGGAAATCTGAGCCATACTTGCAAAATTGCAGGCAACTCTCTATGTTAGTGTTGGGTGGGACGATTAAACGGCTCGATCCAAGGACTAACAAATTTGTCAGAAATAAATAATATGGGCTGAAATTACGTGAGGAAGCATAGCAATGAAGGAGAAGAAAGAAAAAAACGCGAAAAGCTGTTTAAAATTTTAAAAAAATTTTCAAATTTCTTGTGCATGTTTTTTTCGGTTTTACTTGACAAGATATACAAAAATCTAAGTTTTTGCTTCTATTATACTTAGGCTTGAGCTTAGTATATCTAAAAAGGTGTTTTAAGCTGCTTAGGTCGAGGTCGCTCCCGCTCAGGTCGATATATAGACGCTTAGGTCGATGTATAGATGCTTAGATCGATGTATAGATGCTTAGGTCGATGTATAGATGCTTAGGTCGATGTTTAGATGCTTAGGTCGATGTACAGATGCTTAGGTCGATGTATAGATGCTTAGGTCGACGTAAATTGGGCATCTGCATGTGATTCTGCATTCAGCTGTCTGAATCTTCAAATAGTTAGGTCGAGAATATGCTTGCTTAGGTCGAGAAGAGGCTAATTAACGAAACCCATAGCTTTTGTAATATTTATCATAGATGGATGAAATTTTTTTCCGCGCTTCCTTTCAACATGTTCTAAGTACTGGGCAAAAAAATTCGCTTTTCTGAAGTTCATTTCTTAGTATTCTGAAAGTACCATATTCTTAAGTTATTCCTTTTGGGGATTCTGAAAACGTTTAAAAATTGAGCGCTCATGTTGAAAAACCGATGTTTTTTCAGAAAGTTTATCCGGCACTTATGCAGGTCAAGGTGGTAAAAAATTTTGAAAATTTTTCTATCCGTTTTTTCGACAATTATGGTCAATATTGTTGCGCTGATCACGAAAATGTAAACCATTCTGCTCTAGGGTCATTATTTGCTGAAATATTTTACTCTTAAAAATTTTATGAAAGATGTTTTCTAGCTTATTTTTCTTCATTTTTTCGACAGTTTGAGTCATTATTGATGCCCTGATTACAAAAATACATTCCGTATTTATCTAGCTTCATCATTTGTTAATATCATGAAAGTTTAAAATCAGAAGTAAGTAACAGCTTTTTCACATTTAAGACAGAAAAAGTTAACTGCAAAAAATTTATTCATTCAGCAACATGCAAAATTGAAATTGACTGCACTGCATACAAAAATGAAAAAGGAATGTCACAATAAATTTTATTTTTGAGCCAAAGATCTCAGTTTGCTGCATCCGGGTACACTAATCTCAAATAATCGATAAAACGATGGAATGCATTTTCGCCAAAACGCTGCCTCCATTAAAATTCAGCCATATATTTTTCAAGCATCACTCTATGAGTGCCAAAAACGACGCTTATTTTTTCTCAGCCTTTTGCCAGACTGATTCAACATGATTCGTTATGGCATTTGTTAGTGGATCCACAAAATTGACCGAGCGATTGACGGTGAGATGTATGTACCCTAAATTTCCGACTGTATCGTATGCCTGCCATATGTAAATCAGAAATAACTGTGGTTCCAGCTCGAAGGTACTGCTGAAGAATTGGCAACAACGTTGCTGCATCTCTGCGTGGAACAGGGACCATAGAACTCTCCTTTGTTTCCACATCGTAGCCGCCGAAAACCCATTCTTCCTTAACTCTATGACCACGATGGTATTTGCATCGGACAAAACAGCTCTCGTCAATTTCAACCATATGACCAGGACCTCCAAAAGAATTGGATTGATCGAAAAATACTCGTTGCAAATATCTCTGCAAAACTGTTTCCAGTCAACCACTGTGTGCTCACTGCCAATTCTAAGCTCCCTTATCAAAAATGATTTCCTATCAATCTCGAAGCACCACATGTACGACAAGCGCAAAATAGTTGGCAAATCCAAATGGCTATTCGCAAAAAAAGAAAACTTCCGAATTGAGCACGTTTTCATACATTCCTTTCCAACAGAGCATCGCCAAATCTGTCCATCAATCGAGTTTTTTCTCTCGAAATTCATCTCATTGAACCCAACACACTTTCCATTTTCACAGATCATAACATCCTTAAGAATACAGTGAGCACGAGCCCATTGAATCGCCGTTTCACTATTTTCTGTCACACGATACAAATCCTCAAGTCGGAAATCCGTTAGATCAGGAAAAATTCGGGCCATAAAATTGCCGTTGACAGGTCGAAAATGTTGAGTTGTGTTGTGTGTAACAATTAATCCACAAAATAGCAGGATCAGTTAAATTACTGAAGCTGTTTAAACCTACTTAATAACCACCTTCTTATTGCATTGCTTCAAAATGTTTTTCATTGTAGAATGCAAGCGATTTGCTTACGTTTTCACGATAGTTTGTGTAGTCAAAACATTAAATTTGCTCTTAATTGCTAAAGAAATGGAAAAACCGCGTTTTGTAGCCTAGTAAGTGGTATTCAGAGCGAAGTGACATGCTTTTTTATCAACCAGTACATGCCAGTTGCTGAAAACGAGAAATAACAAACAAAATTCCAAAAAATGAAATGCTCCAATTAGTGATCGACCAGGGCCCCGGCTATCCCCGGCCATTTTTCAGCATCCCCGGCCCCGGCCGGGGCAAGGTCAAAAAATGGCTGGGGCGGGGAAAAAATTCAGTGTAATTTGTATTTTGTACAGGATGTGATACTGCCAGTTATTTATCAATGGGCAAGTGTTAATTTTGAGGACTGTACTGATTTGACCCAGGGGCGGATTCAGGGGGGGGGGGGCGGCCGCCCCCATTGGCCCAAAATAGTGCGCAAAATTAAGCATTTTTGAGCGATTTTCGGGTTAAAACGGCTAATTTTTCCGCCCAAGTCAGGGTTCCGCCCCCCTTAGGGGTACCGCGCCCCCCTTAGGAGAATCCTACATCTGCCACTGATTCGACCATATGTATACTTAGTCCTTGTTATATCTTTGTTACTGTGTATAAATGAGCTTTTACTGAATAAATGTTCAGGACAATCTTTATGTTTTCGATTCATTCACTTAACTAATCAAACCAAATGCTACTTTTATCTAATTTATTCGTAGCTAGTGGCTAAAAGATTTAAAGTTGACAAATACGTTCTATTTCTAGGTGGAAATTGTACCTTTTCAAAAAACTATTTTTACAAAAAACACTTCTACATTCAATTGAATGGGAACCGCCTGCTTTAAAACGCGTTTTTTGTGTATTACTTATTAGAACGTAAGTTAATTATTGGCGAATGTAAACTGCGCTGCAGAATTGCGTTCGATCCGATAAACTATAAATGTCTCATTTATTACGCCCAATACCTATTCCGCCCAATCGCTACATCTCTGTGATTCCACTACTTCTGTTTCTGGTTTTGTTAATAACGATTATTACTTCTGTTTTTCATCGGAGCTTTCTCATTCATATTCACAGTCTTTGTTTCTTATTTCAACTTGCTTGGAAAATTTATGCTCTGTTAGGGCATTTACTGTGTGCCATCATTTCTACTCGCTTCCAGGGGGGGGGTGAAATCAGAAAAATTTTTGAAGTGCCTTTTTTACCACAAAAACGCTTGATATGCGTTGAGAACACGATTTTTAAGCATTTCTGATGATGCTCTTTCTTTTTAGAACATAAAAACACGAAAAATTTCGAAAATTGTATGAAACTGACCAAAATATAGTCAAAAAGTGACTATTTAATGACAATTTGGCGCGAAGCGCAAAAATTTGACAATTTTGAGCCATTTGAACGCTAAAAATGCTTAAATCTAGACAGTTCCTATGATTTTTCTAAAAAGTATGAATTCTGGGGGTGAAAAATTTTTTTGATGAAGGTGAAAATTTGGGGGGGGGTGAAACCCTCCCCAAACCCCATGATAATGTCTGCTCGCTTCTATAAGTTAGCTCTCAAAAAACACATCAGCCCGCCTATCAAATCTGTATCCAGCGAACGCGAATTCAAGTCAGCTCGTGATTTAGCTAATGGTTCAAGAATTCGATCGAAGCCAGAAAATCTTCAGAAGCTCTTATTTTTTTAAGCATAATACGCGAGCATTGGATCCAATACATGGAAGCTACCAAGCACTTAGGCTGATGAACATGTAGAATGTGGCGCAAGCAGCAGCAGTAGCAGTAGCGAAGATTCAAATAATATTGAGTGTGATAATAGCAGCGACATATAATTTATTGATGATTCGGATAATGAAACACTGGACTGAATGTTCCTTGTGATATAATAGTAATAAAACTTTATTTGAAAAGGCGCACCTAGCTTTGCGCTTGCCATTTACTACTGAATGGAGCAGTCGCTCATTATTTCTCTTCCTATGCCCACCCCAAGTATGTGTCATGCAATAATATTTTCCTTGTCTGACTCCGGCCCCTGGCCCCGGCCAAAAAAGTCGCCCCGGTTGATCACTAGCTCCAATATCTCAAGGAATAATGGTGCTAGAGCAACATGGTATGCGTTTTCGATTTTTTTAATTGTCGAAAAAACGGAGAAAAAATTGTTGAAATTCTTTACCACCTAAACTGCCGTTTATCCTACATAAAATGGCGGGACCCAAAACGAGTTTTTGATTATTCTGTTATTGTAAATTTAGTGTACTGCATCGTTTCAGCACGATTCAAGGAATCTCACACTTTTGATTTTCGCCAAAAACCTCGTTTTTACCATGTTTTAAATTTAAATCTTGAAAAAAGGCGCAGGAAGCTGTTTAAAATTCGGAAAAAATAAAAATTTTCTATATTTTTTGGGGATGTTTTTTCTGTCATTCTACTTGATTATATACATGAAAATTCAAGTTTCTGCTTATATTACGCTTAGGCTTAGGCTTAGTATATCTGTGAAGGTGTTTTAGGCTGCTTAGAGTGATGTTGCTCCCGCTTAGGTTGGTGTTTAAATGCTTAGGTTGACGTGAATTGATTACATGTTATCTTGCATTCCGCCATTTGAATCTTCAAATGAATGTAATTTGAAATTGAGGTAATGCAAAAATGTTGTTTGAATCGTTTTTAAGTAGAAACCCTAAAGTTGATGCTGAAAAATAATAGAAAAAAAACATGCAAAAATATGAAATTTTTTAAAGTTTCTCAAAATTTTAAACTCCCTCTTTTTCATCATCAAAGTTGAAGATTTAAACTTAAATCACAGTAGAAACAGGGTTTTTGGTAAAAATGAAAAATGTGAGAAATCTCGAAGAATCCCTTTGTTTCTTCCCTTAACTTAAACGTATTTAAATCTAGGTAAGTAAACTTTGATTTATCTAGATATCTTGTGGGGCGCGTGTAAAATTTGTCATTCCACTGACTTGCATGTCCCGTTACTAATTCGTAATTGCATCTATTAGCATCTTGTCATTTTGTATTTTATCAGTTACGTTTATTAGTAATAAAATTTCTTGTTGTTGTTGAATATAACGATCAGTAATATCTTCTATCTCCTGAAAGTGCATTTTTAGACCTTCACCAGTGCACTTTAGTCTATTTCTGAAGTCTTATCGAAGAATAAAAAGTCCATTATTTATCGAAATGGTGCGAAGCGCCAGAAAATTTCGAAATTTTAATTTAAACGTACACTTCGTGTCTTGCTCCGCGCCTATTAACCGGCAAAGTATTCCAAAATTGTTTTCAAAAAGTTAAATTTTTTCAATCCAAAAGTGCACAGTAAAGATAAGAATTTCAAAGAACGTTATTAAAAAAAAAGATCAAGTATGTGCACAAGATCCATTAACAGGCAGTCAAAACGGAACGGTTCCCAAGTCGGGAAAAATTTACACTTGTCTGCATCCATTTTTAGTCATAAAATGTCAAAAGTCCTTCAGAAGATGGTAACACTTTTACTTTCTGTTAGCGTCTTTGAGCATATGCCAATGACAAAAATATGTTTCGTAACGGTGTTGCCGCCAAGTTCATCATCGAGAAGACAGTAAGAAACCGACCATGTTCTTTCAGCCTTTTAACTGGGAATGCAAGACCTTCGAGATTAGTTCATGAACCTTAAATGGAAATACGTTGATGCGAGTACGTTTTGAACGATGAACCCATTTGATCTCAAATGGTAACCGAATGGTTGGAAATATGCAAGCGCCAGAAGACGAGTGGGCACACGCTCAGTTGCAAGACGTTTTGGAGCTTAAACGCGCTGGGGCCTCCAAAAAAAAAAAGAAGGGAGCCATGAAATTTTTCAAAAGAACAGCAACTTTTAAAAAAAAAGATATGTTTTTACAGTGTCGCAAGATGTCTATGAATGGTACTTGATGAAGTCCAATTTGAATAAGTTCTTTTTTGTTTAGTTTGCTTGGCTGGTCAGGTGCTAAAAGTTTTTTGTGTCCCATTGGTATCCATTGGTTTTGTCATTCGTGAATAAAGTGTCATGGTCGAAATGGCTTTCTGTTCCATATCAGTATGGCATCCGGCTTGAGTTTTGTTCTTTAATTTGAGTGCTAGGAGTGTCCAGCACTGAGGGCATCCAATGCTGGGTGGGGATTTTTGATGGATGTGGTGTCAAAATGAGTTAGCCTTTTTTTTTCAGGCCTGTTGCAATGTTCGGCTTGTTGTTCTTCCTGAAGCCCACTTGCCCGGTGTGGTGTGGTGTTCTGGTGCCAGTTTTCAGTTTCTGTGTCTATGTCATGAAAGGATGGCCTGAAAGTCTCCCATTGAAATGCTTCCATGAAAGTATGGGTTGAAGTCATTTCTGTGGCTGGGTGTTGAGCGGTCCATTTGTTACTTTCTAATGCTACCGCATTTGATTGAGTGAGTTTTTTGTAGCTGGAAGTGTTCTTAGGTCCCTCTGTAGCTTTTTGGTCTCATGAATTTGAATATGAAATGCCGTTAGCTGGGTAGAGCTTTTAATGCTCTTGGTTTCAGGGGAAAAAAAAAAGGCTCTATTATAGTGTTAGGGTTTTTATTCTTTGTATGTTTCCTCTCTTTTCTGCCACATCATTGAAAATTCTCATGTTTTTATCAAATTTCAAATCATTGACCTGTGTCAAAGTCACCCAGTTCAGGGCTGGCTAAATGACCTGCCAGAGCAACATTCCTGCAAAGAGGTGCCGACCAGGCCCATTCGAATTCTGGTCTGACACTGGGTCCGGCTCTTCAGTCACCTCCTTTGTTGGTATCCTCCTGATGTGCGGGAAACACCATACACAAGAGAGCTGTCCAACAAAGCGATGCTGCCGGGGCCCAATGTCCGAGGAATTTCAACAAAGGGACCTCATGTGTGAGTCCAGCACCAGTCCGTTTGTGGGCGGCGCCGGCACAGAAGATGCAGCTGGCGCGGCCACACAGGTGAACCCTCGAAAATCTGATTCCCTCTTGGGTACCCAAAGGAAGGGTTACACCAGTTCAGCGAGCGCCCAGGTGGGGGGAGCCACTGCCGTGCTGAGCCGGAGAAGGAAGCCCATCCAGCAACACCAGGGTCGAGCTCATATTCTCAGGGGCCAAGGCGATGGGATCCCAGGAAGCCTGTGCCACAGTCGCCGAGTTGGAATGTGTCTTCCCAAAACAACAGGAGATACTGCCAGTGTCTACATACGAATGGTTTAGCATCCAAACAGAGGAAGCTGAGTCACGTGAGTACACATGGGAAGAGTATTCAGCAAATGGGGGTATTTGGTTATCGTGCCGGCTTGCCTTCAGCATTTGAGCCCCAGGACCTCCATTTATCTGTGTTTTAGTTTGCTTCTGCAAAATTTCACGGAACAGTTTTGATCAAAATAGTTTTACATCCCATGACGGTCTCCAGAGTCCACAAAAAAAGATGCTGAAATTATATCATTCTTTTTTTTTTTTTTTCACAGAAGTTTTTTTTTTTTTTTTTTGTTTTTGATTGGAAGCAAGATATGTTTGAAAATTCAGGCAACAAGAGGCAAAACCTATTTGTCATTTTAAACTAGGAAATGATAGACAAAATCGTGATTAAACCACAATGAGCAAACACATGAAAATAAAGCACACGGTGGTCACACAGAAGCACGAGAGAATTGACACATTTACAGTAGGGGAAGGGCTAAATAACCTTAAATTTTCGGTCTAAAATGAAAGGTACCTAAAATGGCCAAAAATGTAGTTCTTTCCCCAAAAAATCGGGAAAGGGTTGGAAAATTTCTGACTTTAGTACACATAGGGAGACAAACAATTTCGGGTAGGGATCATAGGTGGGCGGCAACAAAGTTCTGGGGGTGCAAGATTTTTTCAAACGTCAAAAAATGGTGGTATGGCGAAAAAACACCATTTTTCAACGTTTCTCATCGAGTACTATCCATTGGCATCAAAAAATTGTGAAAAAAACCAAAAATTTAAAAAAATTGAATTCTGGGGGTATTGTAATTTCTAAAGGGTATTGTGGTTTCTGGGTATATTTCGGTTTCTGAGGGGTATTCCGGTTTCTGGAGGGGTGTATACCCCAAACCCCTCACGCCCAGATATGTTGGGGATCCCCATTCCCTTGTCATATGTACGTAGCTGTAGCATGCGAATACATTTTTGAAACGAAATGACTTGGGCCCTTCAGCGGGATAAATGCTCTCTCTTATCACCATTCGCTCGCACGACTATAGATTTTTTACCAGAGGGTTTCATGCACATGACTAGGGGCATAACTAGGATTTTATTGAAGGTTTGTTTTCGCAAGTTTCAAACTCTTATATTTCGAAAACCATTAGGGGATACACGAAAATAATAGCATTTTTGAGCGTTTCTCGACGAGATCTATACCATGGTGAAGTAAAAACTTTTTAAAAATCAAAATTTTTTTCGCTTCATTTCAAATTTGGATATATTGAAAATATGTCATGTAACCTATCTGCGTGACTGATTTCTCAATATTAATTCCAAGCATGACTCCAAAACACTCCGAAATTCTTGTCTTTGCGTTTAATTTTGCGGCTTTTCAAAAAATGCAGAATATAATAAATCGGCGCGAAGTGCCGTGAGTTCAGTAACCAAAAAGTCTAATAAAAATCTGTTTGGCTGCCTTTTCAGTATACTTGGAGAATTTTTAATTTTTGCCTTGGGGACTTTCGTAAAACCCCAGCTAATTACGCCTAGACATGAGCGTGGGGGTTGGGGAGTTTACATTCCCACAGAAATTAAAAAAACCCCACGCAGATTACTGTAGATCCAGAATTATATTCTTACTAACATTTTTAGCGTTTTCACCCCATTCCCCTCGAATTTCTTGCTGCCCATGTACGGTTACGCCCCGCACACGACGTTTTGCTCTTATTTTATCCTGTGTTCTGTTCTTATCGCATAGGCCAGACGTGAGAAGTTCCGATGCGAAGAGGAAAAGCGAGTTACGCAAGAAATCGAATTGCAGACTTATTTATGCAAATTAGTCAATGAGGACAAAGAGAGGCAGCTAAAGGTGTTGAAGAGTGAATCAGATGAACCTCCTACCAAACAAGTGAATTTTCAATTTAGGATGGTTGAGTTTGAAAAAGTTGTCTGAGTTCATAGATTATTCAGACGCTACGATTCAGGTCCTCTTGTGCACTTATGCGCATATTAGCTCAGAATTGCGGATGAGAACAGGCGGTCACTTTCTGTGCGATAGCTTACTTGCAATTTTTGAGGAATTAGTAGAAAATGCAATTTTCCCATATTTCTACAAAATCACCCTTATTTCTCATCAAAAATCCAAACGAGACAGAGAATTGACTGTCCTTCATAACCTCCTAAGGTACTTAGGTTTACATGTGGGAGTGGATGGGGAGTTAGACGAATATGCACTCCCTAGAAGGCCGAATACTAAAAAAATACGAAATTCCCCAGATCTTTGAAATTTTTTTGTTTTTCTCGGTATTTCTTGATGCCAATGGATAGTGCTCAATGAGAAACTTTGAAAAATGGCATTTTTATCCATACGACCATTTTTAAGACCATTTTTTGATTTTTAAAAAATTTGGCACCCCCCGTTCCCACAACCCCAGAATTTTGGTGCTGCCCACCTATGCATGGGACTAGGTACGTCAAAAACAGTGACTAAGACCCTATTAAAAAATTTTGTGCAAATCAAAAATTGTGTAGTAGTAATATAAAAATGAGATATAAGAATAAGAATATAAAAGCATTTATGCGTAAGTCAACTTACTATTCCCTTTGGACTGCTTTAATTAAGTATAATTTCTGGAGCAGCCATTTATAATGGAAATTTAAAAAAAATTCGGTTCTGAATATTTAAAAAAGTGTTTTTGCTGTCGAAAATTCATAAATACACGCGGAATGATTTTGAAAAACCTGGTTGTTCGTACATATGTATCAAAGCGTGACCGGTATTCGATCAGCCTAGAGAGACTTTTTCAGCTTTATCCAGCTGTCATACTCAAAAGTGAATTTTGCGTATTTAAAGTACAATTTGTCTATATAAAGTGCAGTCATCATCATTGGTGGGCGGCATTAAAATTCTGGGGGTGCAAGATTTTTCAAAGGTAAAAAATGGCCTTAAAATGGTGATATGGCGAAAAACCACCATTTTCAACGTTTCTCATCGAGCACTATCCATTGGCATCAAAAAATTGCGAAAAAAACAAAAAATTTCAAAAATCGAATTCTGGAGGGTTATTTTGGTTTCTGGGGGAGGGTATTATTTTGGTTTCTGGGGGAGTGCATACCCCCAAACTAACTACGCCCAGGTGTGGTCACCATTCGCAATCAAACACCAGCATATCTTGAGCCTGCTCGTACTAAATGAAATAAATGCAATATTTCAATGCGGTCGAGTAGTTTTATATCACACGATCTTTTTACTTAGTTGTAAGTTTCTATTTGATTGAAATAACTTTTTGTTAAGAATTTAAATAGTTTTTCAAGTTTTAACGAAAATTGTGTCTTAACTGACGAACAGATGAAATTTAAATTTAAGCTGAGTTTCTTGCCTTATAATGACCATGGGACCATGCATTGGAAGCGTCTAAAACTAGCTTCAAAAATTGAATTCTGGGGGGGGTATCTTGGTTTCTGGGGGTGCATACCCACCTCCCAAACCTTCACGCCCTGGTATGGTCAAGCCTAACCTGAAATTTCGAGCTGTTATATACATATATGATGCAAACGACATTGAGGAAACCTAGCTTTATTGTGCATCATGTGTATATTTTCTTGAGAAGAGCTTCTATATTAACTGCATATGTACGTGTAAAGGGCGACGGGGAATCCTCCAGCTAAAGTTGGTCGTCCCCCCACCTCTCCCGAACCAGCCAATTTTTGACCTCCTCGAATTTCGGAGCAAATCTGCGTTTTTGCTTTGGCGATTTTTAGCTGTTTTTGTTGTTGCAATTTTCGACCGAAAATTGGAGGTCATTTACCCCCCCATCTTTAAGTGGTCGGGCGGGACACTCTCACCCTACATTTCAAGCCGTTACATGTACGATTTACTATATTCTGCCTTTGTTTCAAACAAGAATTGAGCGAAGTCGAAGAAGCTGCTAAAACTCGATTGGACGAAATTCAGCATTTGTTCGCTCAGGTCGACGAAAGGCGCCGAAAACGCGACGTCCCCGACTACTTATGCGGCAAAATAAGCTTTGACCTCTTGCGTGACCCCGTCGTGACCCCCAGCGGCATCACCTACGACCGCAAGGACATTTTGGAGCACTTGCAACGAGTTGGTCATTTTGACCCCGTGACGAGGTCGCCATTGACCGCCGACCAACTGGTGCCGAATTTGGCAATGAAAGAGGTTGTTGACCATTTTTTGGAGCAAAACGAATGGGCTGTGGATTATTGATTCGCTTAATTTAACCTTTGACCCTTTGTTTCGCCTCGCGTTCGCATATCGAGGAGGAACAAAACGAGCACTGCAACTGAGTTGATTCCTTTGATCCGTGATTTGCATGTCAAAATTATGGACAGTGAATACCACACCTGGGAGTGGGGGAAGGGGTTGGGGGGTATGCACACCCCTCGATAAACCAAAAT
Source organism: Mermis nigrescens (assembly GCA_036768485.1). Lineage (NCBI taxonomy): Eukaryota > Metazoa > Nematoda > Enoplea > Mermithida > Mermithidae > Mermis > Mermis nigrescens. Next base: position 2,703,711 of record JAVLUZ010000150.1, on the reverse strand, counting down.
ACCCCCCTCCAGAAACCAAAATACCACCAATATTCAATTTTTAAAATTTTCCCCCTTTTTTCGCATTGATGCCAATCGATAGTACTCGATGAGAAACGTTGAAAAATGGTGTTTTTTCGCCATACCACCATTTTTAGGACCATTTTTTGACCTTCGAAAAATCTTGCACCCCCAGAATTTTGGTGCCGCCCATCTATGGTGAATACACGCGTGCATGTCTGTCATAAGATGGGGTTTTTGTGCAATAATTTGGAATTAGTGATCTAGAATTAAGGTATAAAGGATGTTAAAAAATCATTTAGAATTACTATCGTGCTAAATTTATACTGCTGAATAGATGCTTTGTCCATATTTTGAGGATCCATAAGCTGGATTATCGATTATGATCATTAAAAATGGTTGATTTTATTTCAAGGACGTTCCGAACTGCATTCTGCTGCATTTTTGTGCAATTCACTTTAAAATTTCCATTTATACATTAGTATTTCGCGCTAAATTCCTAAAAACACATATCAGTCGAATTAAGACGTTTTTTTCGAAAAGTTAAACAGTTTGGCTTTGAATCGATTTCAAATCTTTTTGGGCCGTTTTTCGTCTACTATAAAAATTAAACGTAAAACAAAGTGAAGATTTTAAATGCATCAAAGGGCTTACGTATGAGTTTATAAATATTCGTGGGCAGGGTCAAGATTGATGGGGTTGGGGTTCAAAATTTTCAGAGACAGAAAAGGGTAAAAAATATATGGTTAGCACTAAGCAGTGTTTTTTTGTATTCGGCAAAGATTTTTCCCGATGTACAAAGACTTTTCGAGACCGTGTACAAAGATTTTTGGGAAGACAAAAATTGCAAAAAAAGTATGAAATTCGCAAAGTTTTCGGCGCTTCGCGCCGAAATGAGTAATTGTGTGTTCTATATATCTTTATATTGGCAGAAATTGCATTTCAAAATGAAAAATGTCAAATGTTTCGTCGCTTCGCGCCGTTTTAAGACGATTCTTAGTGATTTTTGCTCTTAGAGACCCAGAAATCAGCTAAAATACACTACCAAAGGTTGAACAACTCTGTTTTTACCACACTAAAATCGCTACTGTACTATATTATAGTAACCAAAAATTTGTGTGTACAAAATGTACAAAGGCTTTTCTGGACCATCTTTGTACATGTACAAACGGACCGTGTACGAAGAAAACACTGATATAAACAGCGAAAACCGATTGTTTCGAATTTTCTCCTGTACCTATGCAGCTGCCTCTATTCATTGGAAAGAAAAAGAAAAAATTCCAAAAATCTTAACATGTGTACGCAGTGGTTTTGGGATTTCAGGTGTCCAAACGAATTAGATGTGAGACCATACAAGGGCATCAACGAAAATCTGTGGGGTGGAGGTCTGGTGGAGCCAAATTGTCAAAAATAGCACCAAAAATTTAATTCTGAGGTCTATCGATTTTTGGGGGTCTTGCAGATTCCGGGGGTTCCCAGACCCCCACGCCCATGTATGGTTGAGACCGGTTCTTCTTGAGACTGCTGGCTGACTCGAAGTTTCATTTTTTGGCAAAATTGTCAAAAAGCGTATCCATGGTCAACAGTTGCAAAATTACATTTCCTCATATTAGAGATAATAAGCGGACTTCATTGGTCGTTAAAAAAATTCGGAGAATAGAACTGAATAGTGCTTGCTTAAGATCGTTGGGACTGAAAACAGCTTTTAATCTAAATTGAAGAAGGTAATTTTTCAGTAAGGTACATACATACAGGGGCGTATGCAGGTTTTTTAAGGGGGGGGCGGTCCAAAATTATTGACCCTATATTTCAAGATGTGTTCGCTGGGGCACAAAATAAAGTGAATTTTTTGACGTTTCCGAGCAAGCTCTATCTATTAAGTTCATAAAATTCAAACTTTTCGAAAAAAAAATTTTTTTCCTCCTAATATGCTATGAAAAATGATGTTTTTTGGCCGCACCTGGGCCCAAATTACGGAAAATAGTGATCCTACGGCGCGAAGCGTCGAAAATTTTGAGATTTTCTGAAAAAATGTCATGTTCCATCATTTCCTATGCATTATCTTACGTTTTCGAAATTATTTTTGGGCCAAGGGGAGGGCGGCCGCCCCTCCGTACTCCCATGCATACTACAACCCTATCTACCTAAAATTATGGAAATTTTGATTTGAAGCATTTTTTGAGAAACATGAGATTTCAGGAATATTCGTGTAGAGTCCAAAAATTTACATTAATCAATAAATCACTGTGAGCAAAGTTGATTTGTAGATTTATCGATTACCTACCCAATAATTCATTAATTTAATCCAATCAAAGAACGATCGATCGAAGGACTGATATAGAATAAGGAGGTCATTACTAAATGTTTCCCATCAGTCATTGCTGGCATCAATGAATGGAAAACAAACTTAAGATGCAAAGATTCTGGGGTTTTAGCCATAGGTGGGCGGCACCTGAAATTCTGGGGTTGCAGTATTTTTCAAAGGTCAAAAAATAGTCTTAAAATTGGTGGCATGGCGAAAGAACACCATTTTTCAACGTTTCTCATCGAGCACTATCCATTGGCATCAAAAAATTGCGAAACAGACAAAAAAATTCAAAAATTGAATGGGGTATTTTGCTTTCTCGGGGGGTCGGGGGGTGCATACCCCTAAAACCCCCACGCCCAGGTGTAGTTTTAGCCTATCTAAACTGAAGTTTAAAGAACCTCTTAAGCCCCCTGCTGTTCACCCATCATCATATATGCCTATTTCGACCGCAACAACCGTATGTCTTTGTTTATTTTGCTTGTACTTGTATTTTGTATTCGTTTATCAGATTTTGATTGTTTAAACGTCTTTAGTCAACAATATTTTTATGTTCAAGTCCGCTTTGTATAACTTACGAGACTGCTGGTGCATATATGTATATATATATATATATATATATATATATATATATATATATATATATATATATATATATATATATATATATATATATATATATAACAAATATGTACCTAAATTAAAATTTCCGGCTTTAATCGCTTATGGTACATACTTGCTTTATTTTTTTGTGAAAAAGCGCGTCAATACTGTGTAGGAACTTTGTGTAGGTGGCTTACATATTCCTACTTGCAACCATAGGTGAGCAGCGGGCAAATTCTGGGGGTTCCAATGGGCACAAAAAATTCAATTTCGGATCTATCAATTTGGGGGGGGGTTCAGCCAGAGACCCCTGGTGTGCGTGTAATAGGAGAAGTTATGAGAAATCTTCTGAATATAGGCCATCCAAATAAGTTCGCTATATCCACTAACACTTATTTTTCGCTAATAAATGCGTAATCTTTTAATCCTTGTCTCAGGATTTCCTTCTAATTTTTATTTTGAGAAAGACAATTTCTCCTACTTTTATTGCAATGACAAACTTTCTCGTTGACTTTTAGTCGAAATTTCGACGTACCTATTTAATTGTAAAGCTTTAGAAAAGCCATCCTGCCCCAATTGATTAACCAAGTCTGCCGCACATTTGAACTTGTACGTAATGACGTCCTGATTTAGATAGGTACGAGCATAGGTGGGCAGCACCCAAATTCTGGGGGGTGAGCAAGATTCTTTAAAGGTCAAAAATGGTTTCAAAAATGGCGGTAGGCGAAACAATATTTTAACGCTTCTCATCGAGCACCACATATCCATTCGCATTAAAAAATCGCGAAAAAAACAAAACTTCAAAAATTGAATTCTAGGGTGCAGGTATTCGGCCTTCTGGTGGGTGCATATCACAGGTGGGCAGTACCAAAATTCTGGGGGATGCAAGATTTTCCAAAGGTAAAAAATGGCCCTAAAAATGGTGGTATGGCGAAAAAACACAATTTTTCCAACGTTTCTCATCAAGCACTACCCATTCGCATTAAAAAAATTGCGAAAAAAGCAAGTTTTTTAAAATTGTATTGGGGGTATGTTGGCTTCGTAGGGTAGTGCATACACCCCCGCCCAGGTGTTGTGCATACCCCCACGTGTGGGTAGGAGTAAATTAATGATGCTTATGTTCATTCAATAGGACTAGTCTGTTTCAGGCAAGTTTGGGCATAAATTTCAAAAACTGTCCGACAGTAAACTGACAGATTGCGATTATAGCATTGATTTGATATATAATTATTGTTTGTGGGCCAATAATTCGAGCGTTTTTGTTTCGTTGTAATATTTTTTCGGTAAAGCTTAGCCGATTGTGAAAAGAAAACAGTGTTGAATGCGCACGGCAATAGGGAATCCGCATGCCGAAGTCTAAGTGTCATTCGCTTTGTATCCGTGAATTTTGATTCTAGCACCCGTTGATTTACTTTATACGTCATTCGAGTTTCGTCAACCATACTATAAAATATATTTGACGCGTCAACGACGCAGCTAATTTACGAATAAAGGACGTCTCCTGCCTGACGCGTTCTATTTTGAACTTCCTAGATAGGTGGGCGGCACCAAAATTCTGGGGGTACAAGATTTTTCAAAGGTCAAAAAATGGCCTCAAAAATAGTGCTGTGGCGAAAAAACACCATGTCTCATCGAGCACTATCCATTGGCATCAAAAAATTCCGGAAAAAAAAAAATTTCAAAAATTGAATTCCGGGGGTTGCATTGCATACCCCAACGCCCAGGTGTTTATAGAGGTGGTAAGAATTCTATCGAAGCATGTATATAAGAGTAGACGTTAGTGTACAGTATTCTCGTTTTATAAGGTCTTGAAAGTGAGAACTTTGAAATAATCAATTTTGAAAGAAAAGGTGAGAACAAGGACAAATTATACTACATGCTGTACTACGTACAGTCTGTTTCATGTAAGTTCGGGTATAAGTTACAACAATTTTCATCCACACTAAACCGACAGTATACGATAATTAGATATCAGTTAGTCCTATAATCGCAACCTGTCAGCTTATTTTCGGAGTTTTTAAAACTTATGCCTAACTTGTGTGAAACTGACTAGTCTTGATGCGGCTGTTTGCATGCTCCTCACCGCAAGACGGATTTGCTAGCTCAAAGGGCCTGGGATTTCAAATTTTACAAATATCCATTAATAAATAATCGGTAATTTTTTCTTATTTTACTAAATTAAACGTTACAAGTATTTTTAACTTTTGTTGCACCTGTACTATAGAAATTATTTTTTCAATAATATGGAAAAATAATTAACTATTTTGAAAACTTTAAACGATGTTCAATACATCACAGTCATGCGATAAAAAAATCATGGATATTTTTCTAGCTAAATGCATAGAAATATTTTCATGAAGAATCAATCACATACAAGTGCAGAAAAGCTACAAGGGAACTGCATTCAATCAGCAGCATATATGAACGGAAAATTTCATACAATAATAGAAGGGAAGCGCACCTATGTATAAATATCATTTCTTATGCCTAAATATCAAATGACCATATCGCTCACGAATTTAATCCGTACAAATAAAATACAACAACCTGAAAGTTAACCTATAAATAAATTAGCCAAATTTACCCATAATAACAATAACAATTTGCTTTGCAAAGACGCGGAAAAGAACAATATAACCCGAAAGATAGCAATTAAATTCATCAAATCTACATTCGATCATCAATATTCAGGCACGTAGCTGGCCGTCCCATTTTTTGGGGGGACCAACACCAATTTTTGAGGGTACTAAGCCCAAAAAAGTCAAAAATAGCACAAAATAACGTTTAAAAATTCATATTTCTCAGATTTTCCTAAATTTCGGGGTGGACCGAACCATAGATGGGCAGCACCAAAATTCTGCGGGGGAGGGGGGTGAAAAAATCTTCAAAGGTCAAAAAATGGTCTTAAAAAGGTCGCATGGTGAAAAAACACCCTTTTTTGACGTTTCTCATTGAGCACTATCCAATGGCATCAAAAGATCGCTAGAAAAGCAAAAAATATCAAAAATTGAATTCTGGGGGGGTATTCCAACTTCTGGGGGGTGCATACCCCCACGCCCACGTGTGGTCCGAACCCCCATTCCCCCAGAGATATGTACGTGCCCGTCAATATTCAATTAATTACATCAACAATGGGTAAATCAATGATGCAGATTATTTGAAGCCACGATTTTCCAAGTCCTTGACGCGATATATTCTGACGAGCCAATGTTCCGTGGTGTAAGCTTCTTCCAAATAATCCAATTCAAAATCCTTATTGCCAATTTCAGTATTTCTAACACGGTCGTATCCAGTGGCACGACCTAGTAAACGAAACATTCTTCGTTGCTTCCTCGCGTGATTTTTGGCTTTTATGTATATACTTAACGCAAAAACCAGTTTTTTGTACAAGGTCCGTTTGTACATGTACAAAGACGGTCCCTAAAAGTCTTTGTACATTTTGTACACACAAGTTTTAGGGTACTATATGGTACGGTATCGATTTTAGTGTGGTTAAAACCGAGTTCTTCGACCGCTGATAGTGTATTTTAGCTAATTTTTGGGTTTCTGGAGCAGAAATCACTAAGAATCGTCTTAAAATGGCACTAAGCACGGAAAAATTGATATTTTCCCTTACTAAATGCAATTTCTGCCATTATAAAGATAATGATATATATACATAGAACATACAATTACTCGATTCGGCGTGAAGCGCCGAAAAATTTTGCGAATTTTAGATTATTTTTGCAATTTTTGTCTTCCCAAAAATCTTGCTTTGTCCATGTACAAAGATGGTCTCGAAAAGTCTTTGTACATCGGGAATCTTTGTCGAATACAAAAAAACCATGTCAAAAACGCAAAAAAATTTCGCCCCAGGTAATATTTTAATTTTCTAGAAAAAATCGTAGAAAATGTACTTTCAGGTCAAAAGCATACATGATCTCGAGGGAGGGGTTTTCTTTCACCCCATAGAATTCGCGATTTTCCAAATTTCCTAAAATTCGGAGAAAAGGTGCTGTTTGAAGCGTTTTTCGCTAATCTTGCGAGCATGTAAAATTTTCGAAACTTTCTGCCAATTTATAATGAGAGGCATAAATGGGGGAAGCGAGAAATGTCTAGGGGAAAGGGTTTGATTGAAGAAATCACCAAAAATGTTGCTAAAAATAGAATTCTGGGGCTCTACAGTAATCCGAGGCGGTTTTTCAATTTCTGGAGGCTGCGACCCCACCCCCCCCCCGCCAACGTGTGGCGAAAGGCCATTTTAATGGAAAAGCATCAGCAAATTTTCTAAAATTGACCGAAATTAAAATTAAAAAATATGTTGAAAACTCGAATTTCGAGCAACAAAAAACAATCTTTCGGCTCACCTTGTTCAGTGTAAACCTGACCGAATTTGTAATAACACATTTTGTACATCAGGCAATTAAGCAAAACAGGCGAGCCTTCACGATCGACTCTGAATTCACCAGTCGGCGTGTAATAGTCGTTTTCTTTTATATGCTCGCCTTCTTTTGTCGAACCGCCGATGCGAACCATCCACAAAAATTTGTTGATATCTGGATGATTGGCAAAAAATTTAGCTGGCCAACAAATTAGTCAACCAGAACATACATCAGTACTAAAAGTGATTTAACAAAATTCTATTAAAATGCGATATGGGCTGCAAAAAGGCATGACATGCAACATAAGCGTGTTTGGGAATATAAGCCACGAGGATGAATACAAGGGTGCGGATCATTGGTGGGCGGCACCAAAATTCTGAGGGGTGCAAGATTTTTCAAAGGTAAAAAATTGCCTTAAAATGGTAGTATGTTTAAAAAACATCATTTTTTTCAACGTTTCTCATCGAGCACTATCCATTTGCATCAAAAAATTGCGAAAAAAATTCACAAAAATTGAATTCTGGGGGGCGAGGGTATTTTGGTTTCTGGGGTGCATACCCCCGAAGCCCCCACGCCCAGCAATGGTGCGGGCGGGTACCCGAGCAGCAACCAAATTCTGAGGGGGCGATAGGGCTAAATGGCCGAAAATAGCACTAACAATTCAATTCCGGGGTCTATCGAATTTTAGGAGGAGCGGGTCCACCAAATTCTGGGGTTCCAGGCCCCCACGCCCATGCGTGGCGAGGTCACCCTGCGAGCCCTTTAGCTTGAAGTAGTCGGCAACATATATAAGCACTAAGTATCAACCGAATTTTGAGAATCTGATCGGGTAGAAATCGAAAAAATCGAGAAAAAAGCCACAAATTCACTTCTGAGCAGGCACGTAGCTCTGGGGGAATAGGGAATGGGGGGTCCGGACCCCCAAACTCAGAAAAAACTGGAATAATAGAACTCTGTGAACGTAATCTTGTGCTATTTTTAGGCTTAGTCCCCCAAAATTGGTGTTGGTTCCCCCAAAATAGGAGGGCCAGCTACGTGCCTGCTTCTGAGGATCTTCCGGATTTTAAGATTCCAAGCCCCCTAACGACCATAAAATATGCACATGCGTTTTCAATTATTTTTAATAATAATGTAGGACCATCACCGATTTTTTGTGTAGGAAGCATAAAAGTCATACTTTCGCGTCACAAATAGCTTTTAGGTCAATAAATATTTCATAGATCTTGCAACGACTTCTTTCGAGTCAAACGAAAGTTTATCTAGTTTTCAGCACTTCGCGTTGATTAATTAACAGACTTTTTATTCGGTCAAAGCCCATGAATGCATGTGTAAAGAGGGAGTAAAGCAGTGATTATAGTCGATTTTGTGGTTTTGAACAACTTCTCATGCAAATTTTTTCAGGAAAAATCTGATAAAGGAAGGATTCTGAACAAAAGTGTCTTAAAACGGCAAGAAAGAGCTAGTTTGCCTCTGAACAGCGGATTTTCACCGCTATTTTCGACTTTATTCATTCCTTGTTCATTAGACACTAAGCATTTTTTGAAGATCTTTAAATTTTTTCTTTTATTATTTTTCCAGATAATTCAACCTCTTATTCTGAGAATTTGAAACCCAGAAGTATGTCTGACAGAAACGAAGAGAAAAAGATTTGTGTGAGAAATAAAGCAAAATCGGTTAACGATCGATAGCAATAGAAATGTATTATAAAATATTTAAAATCGACTACAAATCGCTAATTGAGACACTTTTTATTTTTCAGAGCAAAGGTTTAAATTGTTGTTAAAAACAAATGTAGCTTGAAAAGTTTGTTTTAAGGTTGACCTCTAACATACATGTAACAGGGGGATGGAGGGAGATCGCCCACCCAAAAAGTCGGACATTCCCCATCCCCCTAAAGCCAGGAAATTTTTGACTCTTATCCCGATTTTCGGAAAAAAATTGGGCGCTTTTAGGCGTTTTTGGCCAAAAATTGGAGGTCATTCACCCCCTCCCCCTTTAACGGCTGGAACCCCAAATTTCGAGCCGTTACGTGTATGACCTCCACTATAGCAAACATGAAAAAAAAGAAAATATGCTCAAGAAGAAGGAAAAAATATTATGGCAGCGATTGAAATCATTGCCATGGAGTGAGCTAAGTAACATAAATCGAGATGTTTTTCGAAAGAAATCTCAATTTCAGGCTTTCCAGGCTGTAACTGAAATTAAATTGCTTGTTAATCATAAATAATGCCATTTTCCAACTCTTGAATCAAAAGTAAATTTTACATACAATAATTAAATGAGTGTCAGAACACCGACTTGGAAATTGAACAAAACGACAAAGAAAAGAACAACACGCATTGCTAAAAACTTACAGAAACATTAGCCATACCCTTATATTACCGCAAATCAATATAATCAATTTATTAAATTCGCCTAAACATTTCATTTACTCTATCAAAGCAATAAATTGCAAAATTAAAAAAATTAGACCGATGTGTGTACTCTTATTAATTAAAGACGCCTACCATCAGAAGAATAGCCAGTCAGTCCACCAAATATGACTAGAACATAATTTACGTCCAATTCTCGCATAATTTCATACGCTTTTTCTTCCGTTGAAGACATCGCCTACCAAATAAGATTCAAATTAAGACCAACAAAAAAATTTTAATCAAAAATGGTATACTTTATTTCGCTTAAAAGGATTACAATAATCATTGCTGAACAAAGCAAATTATGATAGTTTCCATTTGATTGATGCAAGAAATAAATTAAAAAGCATAATTTAAGCTTCTGAGATTTAGTGAATTATCTATACAATGTACATACATATATATATACGTAATAAGTATTAAGAACTTTTGTGGCAAGTTTACGCAAATAAATCGCGAAAATTAGATTAGTTCTAGGATGTAATTAAAAGGAAAAAAATGTAGCTTTGAACTTCAGGCTGAATAGCCTGAAGACTTAGCATTTTACACTAGAAATAGGAACAATATTCATTTTTGATAGTTAATGAACAAAAATTATTTTAGGTGCTTATTTATCCAAAAAATTTTGACCCAAGCGCAACGAAAAAATAAACTTTTCAAAAAAACTACGGTATTGTTCATTCAGGATTCAGTCCGCGAGTTTCCTCTAAAATAAATAGCGCACATTATAAATTACACCTATGTAGATACTTAAATTTTAGCCACTCAGTAACGAAAAGTTTAAATAATCGTATTGAACCTTTTTTAAGAAATTCAATCTAAGAGGTATTTTATACAATACTACCATCAATGCGCCAATAGTTTTCAGCTTTAAAGATAAAGCAAGGTTTTAAAAATTGATGCACAATTGTCGATCCTTTCATCCAGGCTTTAAATCCGCACTGATTCCTAGGACGACAATTCAGTGATTGGGTTAACGGTACATAAGTCGTCAGTCAGCAAATATTTTTGAAGTTTAAAAACAATAATAAAAATATGTAAACCTGCCCGATTTAGGAATAAATGTAGATTACGTATTTTATGGTAATACATATATGAAATTTTTCGTTGAGTTGCCAGCATACCTAGCATACCTGGGCAATAGCTAAAGCTTCAGCCCGTCCAACCGTGAACTCTCAAGGGTTAGTTGGTCCTTAGTTGGGCTAAAAATGGATTAAAACTGACAATTTCCGTTGATTTCCACGCTAAAAATGGATTAAAAATGACAATTTCCGTTGATTTCCACTGTTTTCTTACATTTTTCGAAATCAGCCCGTCCAAATGGACCCTTCAGCCCGTCCAGCGTTTGTGTCAGCCCGTCCCATGGACGGGCTAGGATGCACTATTGCTCAGGTGTGATACCAAGACGTGGTGGGTATGCACCCCCCCAGAAAGCAAAATACCCCAGAATTCAATTTTTGAAAATTTTTTTTGCAATTTTTCGATGCCAATGGATAGTGCTCGATGAAAACCGTTGAAAAATGATGTTTTTTCGCCATACCACCATTTTTCAACCTTTAAAAAATCTTGCACCCCCAGAACTTTGGTACCACCCATCTATGGTTGCCAGTCGTACCAAAACGGAGGTGAAAGAGATTGATTGACAGATTATGTTATCAAGTTAAAAGGAATATAAATCAATAAACCGAGTATGTATCAATACAGCAACTGATGAAAATCCTAGACTTGGAGCAGGCATTCCAATTTGAGAGTCTCTTTTAAAAATCCCGAATTCAATTATTAAATCACAATTTTCGATTAAAGAGTATGCAATCGTTTATCACAGAAAAATTCAGCAAATGTAAGGGAGGAAAAAATTAGGATGCCACAATCCGTAATCATTCAAAAGGAGAATCGCCTGGCCGACTCTAGAGATATGTGTATTGTTCCATGTATTATTGTCCACCAGTATAGTCCTGTTAGCCATCGCCGTAATTTGATAGCCGTAATCCCACCAAGACATCACTTTAGCGTCCTATCAAAAATTACAATGCACATATGATGCACTAGCACACACAACACACTTCATGCATTCTAATGATCAGAGAAAAAAACAGGCATGAAAAAAGGTTTTGTGAAAAGACAGTAACAAATTTTTATTTTTGTTTTGAGTAGAGGTGGGTCAGGCCGACACCGGGGCTAGTAAAAAACGAAAAAAATAACGAAAATAGGATGAAGTTAGTTAATATTTCATATCGAATCATACAACTGATACGCAGGGCCGTATCTAAGGGGGCGGACGCTTTCCCCTTGAACCGGAAAAAATTTGTTTGAGAGGTAAGACAATGCATGGAAAGATAGAAAAATTGAATGTCTTCGACGTTTATGTATGATATGATGTATTTTCCATATTCCAACCAGTGATCGGACCGAGGCCTCGGCCTCGGCCTCTGGCAAGCCTCGGCGTTTTTTGGAGCCTCGGCCTCGGCGCCGAGGGCGAAGCTGAAAAGTGCCGAGGCGCCGAGGGTTAAAATCAAATGTGAATAAGTTTAATATATCCGTTAAATATTAACTATTTAGAATGCATCTGCAGTACACAGGCTGTTTCTTACCTATTGGCTTTTCTTATGGTTTTAGGCGCGTACCCAGTTACACCAAGTTACATACAGCAAAGTGCCAATTGATATTCATATGATGACTAACTTTTATTTCTCATGCTCGCTACATGGATCGGAAAGTACAGTGCAGAGAAAATAATCGTAATATTAAACACTTTATCTAACTAAAATAAATGTTTATATGTTTATTGTTGTTAGCCAGAATTCTGATTTTAATCTGATGAAGCAGATAATTCATCATCAAAATCCAGATCATCTGAATCAGAGTTAGCCTCATCCATTTCGCCTTGTTGGGCTATCGCATCATCGTCGTCGTCATCGTTTATCAGATTCTTTGAAGTCACACTATTATAACCAACTGCTTTGAGATTATGCTTTACAAAAAGGAGTTTTTGAACATTTGTCTGTTATTCATTCACCACAGCTTTTCTATTCTTCCACCGCATTGTCATGAATTATTTTTTATTTTAGAGGTTTTGTGTATCAGTATCACTGATTAAGTATCCTACCGACCTTCCTGCATAGCATATAGTTCTTATTTTAACCCTAACGTAGAGCTCAGGCTCGTATACAGGGGGATTGGGGGAAAGTGCCCCTTTCGAAATAAAATAAGAGAATAATCGCGAAAGACTTTTCGCGCTTCGCGTTGAATTTCACAATGATAATTTGTACAAGCAAAAGCGTCTTTTTGCTACATGGATCGGAAAGTACAGTCGCTACATGCAGAGGGGATTTAAGGGGGCGGCCGCTCCCCATTGGCCAAAATATTTGGCGAGATAAAGAATGGATATGCAATTCGCAATGATTTTTGGTCGTCAGTGACCATAATTTCTCAAATTTTTCCGGCGCTGCGCGCCGGATGATACCTATTAATGACATTTATTTACTTTCTTGGCGACAGGGCCCGGTTTCACCATAAGTTTACGACTCCTAAGAGTCCTACGACTTCCGTTTTACGGGAAATTCGGGTTTCACCATCTTTTTACGAGTTATGAATTACGACTACGAGTTATGAGTAACGAGCAACGGGTTAATAGTTCGTATTACGAGGGTTTCACCAGGATTTCCGTAGGACTCATAAAAACTCATTTTTTACGAGTACTTTTTGGACCTTTTTACGAGTACTCGTAATAAAATGTATATCTTTTCTGTTGCGTATGACATTCTTCGTTAGTCATTGTCTCTGTTTTAAACAGCATAATTATGTAATTAATTGCAGATTTTATGCCGCTCGATAGAAAAACATAGAAAGTGTTGAGAAATGTTTGGGATTTAGTCAACAAGAATTAATAAGCTTCTCAGAAAATTTATAACTTTAAATAAAAACGAAAATAATAATATAAGTAATAATAATAATGACGATAATAACAATAATAATAATAATAATAATATACTTATACTAATAATAATAATAATTATTATTATTATAATAATACTAATAATAATAATAATTATTATTATTATTATTATTATTATTATTATTATTATTATTATTATTACTATTATAATTTATAAACGAAATCAATTAAATCAGATTCAGAGACGTTACGAAGCTAAAAGTATATCACAGCGTATTATTTCAATTTTCAAATTTAACAAATCATTCTTAGTTGTCATTAATACGTACATAAAATAACCAGTCGGCTCTTTTCCGAAGGAAGTGCGATGAAATTCAAATTTTCAGAAATCTAATCAAAAATGTCTGATTTCCGCAATTCATGCAAAATGTCTTAGTGATTGTAATATTTTTCATAAAAAAGCTGCGAACATTACTAACAAGGGCTAAAGAAATAAAAGTTCGAATTACTACTCAAGAATGCAGCTTAAGAATCGAATTTTATGGGATTTCTCTTGAACATTTTTTGAAAAATATATTATTTTTTAATGCTAATCTTCTTACCCTTTACATGTGCTGCCAGTATATGTATTATTTAGGTGTGTGCACGAAAGTGAAACAAATTGAGAAAAAACAAACCAGAAAACTATTAAACGCACTAGTCTGCCACTTCTTTACGAGTCCTACGGACCTCTTCTTGATCCGTGATAATATTACAAAATTTACGAATCTTTTCACTCGTAACATTCGATCGTAATATCTGGTGAAACCGCCCAGCCGTTATTCGTGAAAAAACACTCGTGAAATGTACTCGTAGAACTCGTAACTCGTAGCCCGTGGCTCGTAAATCTCAGTTTTTGGTGAAATGGAAATTTGTAGCACTCGTAGCCCGTACTCATGAAACCGTCACCCGTAACTCCTAACTCGTAGCTTTGTGGTGAAACCGGGCCCTGGAAGCCCTTTTCTGTTCATGTAGGTTTCAAAACAATTTTAACAGCAGAAACAGCTATTTTTGCATAGTTTTCTTTTATTTTCAATAAAAAAATTTCAATGTTTTGCATCAAATGCTATAAATACAGGAAATCAAGCAGTAAATCATGCTTCTAGACGTCTATCCGCCTTAATTTTGCAAATTTCTCGGCGCTTCGCGCCAGATTTTTGTTAAAGTCTTAGAAATCTAATGATTTTTTTGCACAAAATTGTCGAAAATTCTAAAATTTCAAGAAAAATATGACTTCAAAAGCGATTTTATGTAAAAGTATACAATGTAAAACACCGAAAAATGCTATTTCGCGCGTTGAGGGCAAAATTTTGGTCCTGTTTTTGACTTTTTTGGAAAAGTTTGTATACCGCCCCTCTCTCGCTACTGGATGGATCAGAAAGTACAGTAATTCTCGCATTCGTCTGCTACCATAAAACGTTCAAAGACTCTTTTTTGTAAAGCACAATCTCAAAGCAGTTGGTTATAATAGTGTGACTTTAAAGAATCTGATAAAGGCTGACGACGACGATAACGCGATAGCACAACAAGGCGAAATAGATGAGGCTAACTTTGATTCAGATGATCTAGATTTCGATGATGAATTATCTGCTTCATCAGATTGAAATAAAAATTCTGGCCAACACCAATAAACATTTGTTTTAGTTCGATAAAGTGTTAAATATTACGATTATTCTCTAGCTCATGTACATACAAAATATTCTAAGAGTACTATTTATGGGTATACATAGGTATATAAGCTTGACCCTCGGCATTACCCTCGGCCTCGGCCTCGGCCGAGGCAAGGATTTTAAGTCGCCTCGGCCTCGGCCGAGGCCGAGGTCCAAAAAGTACCCTCGGTCCGATCACTGATTCCAACACGACCGAAAAAATGATACTTTTTATAGCCTTTCGAAAAATCGAATTTTATGATCTTATAGGATAGAGGATATCGAAAAACGTCGAAAAACGCGGTTTTTGCGAGCATCTAGATGAATTTTCCGAGATATACACCAATTCGTGCTGCCCTTCCCCCTTCTGGCCGAATCCTGAATGAGGGGCCTGCTGATATGTACAAAGATATCTATTCAAAATGCGCACAGATGTAAAGCGACCGCAAAATTACGATTTACATTTTAAGCGTCCAGGATTAACAAGGCCTCGCTTTTCAAGCTAATAAAACTAGGTATTTAAATTCAGATAAAATTGAGTGTTTCTTGTGGATATACATACATATGGACAGGATTACGACATGCTAATCAAATCATACATGTAAAAGGAGGTGACCCGAGCCCCAACTGATTTTTGGCGAAAATTGCGTTTTTAGGTCATTTTTATGATTTTTTTGTTATCTTTCGCGAAAAAAGTGGAGCCATTATCCTCATCATCAAGAAGCTAAGCCTTTTTCTTACCACACTTTTCGGTAGAAATTACTTTCCTATGACCCTTTAGGTACTTTCTAGTCGTCTCGATGGAAAAGTACCCCAAAAAAACGGCCGCATACCCAGAAAATTTTTGAATCGTCAGGGTCAGCTTTAATGAATGGCTGACAAATGCTTTGCTCATTCTCATCGCATTCGCATCTCTTAATTTCATGTAATTGACGCCTTCAGTTTTCCCGGTGAGAATTTGAATAATTTTTTTTACAAAAATATCAATTCCAGTCCGACTGAACAGGCACGCAGCTCTTGGGGAGGGTGGCAGGCAGTGATCGGACCGAGGCCTCGGCCTCGGCCTCGGCAAGCCTCGGCGTTTTTGGAGCCTCGGCCTCGGCGCCGAGGGCGAAGCTGAAAAGTGCCGAGGCGCCGAGGGTTAAAATCAAATTTGAATAAGTCTAATATGTCCGTTGAATATAAACTATTTAGAATGCATCTGCAGTACAAAGGCTATTTTTTACCTATAGACTTTTCTTGTGGTTTCAGTCGTGTACCCAGTTACACAAAGTTACATACAGCAAAGTGCCAATTTATTATTCATGTGATGACTAAGTTTTAATTCTCATGCTTGCTACATGGATCGGAAACAAACATTCACGAAGGGAGGGGTGATGGAGGTTCATTACCCCCTCTCAGGGTACAAGACTCAAGTCACTGTCAGACGATTTTTGGTGAAAATCTTTTGAATATTTTTGAACCTAATTTTTACTATGGCAAAAGTGCAGCTAACTATTAGAATTTCCCGAAGTGATACAGTATTTTTGAATGTAAGCAAGAGTAAATAGACAAACTGTCACTATAAAACATGCATGTAACAGCTCAAAATTTTCGGAAGGGACGGCTAGAAATTTCGGGTGGGGGATTAGCTACTCTAATTCTATGTCAAAAATGGCAAAAGCACCTAAAATAGCCAACAAAGCGCAAATTTTCGCCAAAAATGGGGAGGGCGGGTCAAAATTTTCTGACGTTGGAGGGAAGGGTTAGGGGAGGACGTCCAACCCTGGGCGGGTGGGGAATTCCCCAAAGCCCTTCCAGTTACACGTATGGTTTTCGGCCATTTTTATGAGAGAGGGCGTAAATGATTACGAATTTTCGGCCGAAAATCGCAAAAACGCACCTAAAAATGGCCAATAAATGCAGGTTTTTGCCAAAAATCAATTTCGGCTCGTGCATTTTTTGGAGCCATTTTTATACAATGTTAAAATACTTTTGTGGACAAAGTGATATTAATTATATCGTTTTTCAGTATTTTTTAGGAAATTTCAAAAAATTTTCGGCGCTTCGCGCAAAATATCGCTAATATACTGTATTTAGATTGAAGCAGAGGCATTAAACACTCAAAAATCAATTTTTGTGTAATCTAGGCATCTTTATGCAGATTTAAATATCTTTTGTATCCATTTATACTGTTTTTAAAAATTTTATGCAAAACAAGTACTATTTAATAACTCAGCACATTTAGCTGTTCAAAGATAAAATTGACTAATTTATCCTGATGTTGCATTGGATTTCTAAGCACAGTAGTGCTTATTACAAGATTTAATTGGCATATTACAATATCTGTAATATTTCTGATTTTGTAGTACATGTTGTTTTAGCTTTCTCAGTCCAGTTTTATGTGTAAATTTCATCAGAAGCTCATAAAAATTTCGGCGCTTCGCGCCAAATAATCTTATGAACTATATCCAGGCCGAATTATCACATTTAGGACCACGGTTTTTTGTATTCGGCAAAGATATTTCATGATGTACAGAGACTTATCAGGACTGTCTTTGTACATGCACAAAGATTTCTGGAGAGACAAAAACTGTAAAAGGTGCAAAATTCCCGAAAATTTTCGGCGCATCAGTAATTGTCTGTCCTATATATCTTTAAAATAGTAGAATTTGCATTTAGAATGGAAAAAATGTCATATATTCAGAAACCCAGGAATTAGCTAAGATACGCTACCGAAGGTCGAAAACCCCTGTTTTACCACACTAAATCGCTACTGTACCATACTATGATAGTACACAAAAATTTGCATGTACAAAATGTTCAAAGACTTTTGGATACCATTTTTGTACATGTAAAAAGGTATCTTGCACAAAAAACACTGTTTAGGACTGCATGCCGGTTGCAGGTCACACACTGGCAGTGTGTAAAAATGTGTATGTTTAAAAATATATTTATATAAAATATCTACAAAAATTTGTTCGCTCATACAAATACACTACTTAATTTACTGGTCCCCCATTTTGGGATTTCACCCTTCCCTCAACTCTGGACCTTGGAAAACTATGATCGGAAAGTACAGTGCAGTTTCCGTCATATTACCTACCACACCAGAATTGGATGACTGAAAAGCATGTTTAAACATGCATTACTGCAAAAGCGAGCACAACAATGGCTACGGTTCTGTCTTTACTTGTGTAGCTTATTTCGTTTGTTCGTTTATTTCTTTGACACTGTTTTCTTATTTATTTATAGTAATAAAAGTTTTTAAGTGCTTGTTCAGCCATATTTTTTATTAACTTTTCCAAGTCTTCAACGGCAACTTGTTAAATTAAGTATGCTTTCATTCTGCTGACTTTATTAAATAAATCCTTCACACATTTAATCTACTATTATTGAGAATGACATTCGATAAAGCGTTCAATATTACGATTATTCTCTAGCTCATGTGCATACAAAATATTCTAAGAGCAGTATTTATGGGTATAGGTATATAAGCTTGACCCTCGGCATTACCCTCGGCCTCGGCCTCGGCCGAGGCAAGGATTTTAAGGCGCCTCGGCCTCGGCCGAGGCCGAGGGTCCAAAAAGTACCCTCGGTCCGATCACTGGTGGCAGGGTCCGGACTAGTGATCGACCGGGGCCCCGGCCCGCAGATCCCGGCCCCGGCCGGGGCAAGGTCAAAAAATGGCCGGGGCCGGGGAAAAATTTAGTGCAATTCGTACTTTGTACAGGCTGTGATACTGGCACTTGTTTATCAATGAGCAAGTGTTAATTTTGAGAACTGTACTGATTAGACCATATGTATACTTACTTAGTCCTTGTTATAACATTTGCTAATGTGTATAAATAAGCTTTTACTGAATGAATCTTCAGGAAAATCTGCATGTTTCGATTCCTCCATAACTTATTCGAACTAAATGCTACTTTAAACTCATTCATTCATGGCTATGGCTAAAAGATTTAGAGTTGACAAATGCTGTACTATTTCTGGTTGGAAATTGTACGTTTTCAACAGATTATTTTACAAAAAACACTTATATTTGATTGAATGAGAACCGCGTGCTTTAAAACGCGTTTCTTGCGTAATAGTTATTAGGACAGTGGTTAATTATAGGCGAATGTAAACTACGCTGCAGAATCGCGTCCGATCCGATAAACTAAATATGTCTCAAATAGTTTCCTAACGTCCAGAGTTGAGGAGGGTGAAATCCCAAATTGGAGGACCAGAAAATTAAGTGGTGGACTATTATTAAGCCGACTCTATTTTGTTGTACGAGCTTCTTATGCTTGTACAAAGATCTCGAAAAGGTCTTTGTATGAGCTAACAAATTTTGTAGCATATTATATAAATATATTTTTAAACATACACATTTTCGCATACTATCAGTATCGTGACAGTGTTTACTTGTGCAATGTACCTTTGTATATACATGAACAAAGATGATACCCAAAAGTCTTTGTACATTTTGTACACACAAATTTTTGGTTACTATAATATGGTACAGTAGCGATTTTTGTGTGGTAAAACAGGGTCTTTTTACTTTTGATTGTATATTTTACCTAATTTCTGGGCTTCTAATGCAAAAAATTACTAAAATTGTCTTAAAACGGCGCGAAGCGCTAAAATCTGACATTTTTCCATTCTAAATACAAATTTTGCCATTTTAAACATATATAGGACAGACAATTTTTCATATCATTTCACACCTTCTTACAGTTTTTATCTTCCCAAAAATCTTTGTACATGTACAAAGATAGTCCTGTAAAGTCTTTACATCGGGAAAAATCTTTGGCAAATACAAAAAAAACACTGTTTTGTACATGCAAATTTTTGTATATTTTAATATGGTACAGTAACGATTTCAGTGTGGTAAAACATACTTTTTCGACCTGTAGCAGTGTATTTGGCTAATTTTTGGGTTTCTGAATATTTGACATTTTTCCATTTTTTCATTTTAAGCGCAGTGTTGCTTATTACAAGATTTAATTCGCATATTACAATTTTGTAATATTTCTGATTTTGTAGTACAAGTTGTTTTAGCTTTCTCAGTCGAGTTTTATGTGTGAAATCCATCAGAAGCTCATAAAAAGTTCGGCACTTCGCGTCGAACTAATATTATCAACTAAATTTAGGCCGAATTATCACATTTAGAAGCACAGTCTTTTTGTATTCGGCGAAGATTTTTGCTGATGTACAAAGACATTTCAGGACCGTCTTTGTACATATACAAAGATTTTTGAAGAACAAAAACTGTAAAAAGGTGTAGAATTCCCTATTGTAAATTCTACCATTTTATAGATTTTCAGGGGGTAAGCGGCTGCAAAATGGAGCCGCTTACCTACCCCTTCCTGAAAATGACCGAGAAATATACATGTGACAGGGGGTTTGGGCCATCCCCCATCCACGCTTTGAAGCCCCAAACTTCCTTGAAATTCAGGAAATGTTTGACCACCCTTCCCCATTTTTTTGGCAAAAACCTGCGCTTTTTTGGCTATTTTTATGTGTGTTTACCATTTTTGATCTAGTCGATAACCTCCTCCTTCTAAACATGGCGAGGGACCCCTACCCTAGATTTCCAGCCGTTACATGTATACTGAGGGGACCCTCATAAAATTTTAAGCGATTACATGCATGTTTTATAGTGATAGTTTATCTGTTCACTCTAGATCACATTCTAAAATCATGTATCACTTCGTGAAATTCTAATAGTTAGGTACACTTTTGCCATACTAAAAAATTAAGCTCAAAAAATTCAAAAGGTTTTCACCAAAAATCGTGTGACAGTGACTTGTGTCTTGGACCCTGAGGGGGTCCCTCCCCCTTATGGGAATGTGTGATGTCTCATTTATTACATCCAATACCTATTGCATCCAATCGCTACAGCAGCAGTAGCAGTAGTGAAGATTCAAATGATATAGAGTGTGCTAATAGCAGCGACATAGACTTTATTGATGATTCAGACAATAAAACACTGGACTAAATTTGTTTATTGTGACATAAATAGTAATAAAACTTGATATGAAAAGGCGCACCTAACTTTGCGCTTGCCATTTACTTGAATGGAGCAGTCGCTCATTATTTCATTCTCTATGCCCACCCCAAGTATGTGTCATGCAATAATATTTTCCTTGTCTGACCCCGGCCAGCCCCGGCCCCGGCCGGGGCGTTTTTCCAGCCCGAGTACCGCCCCGGCCCCGGCCAAAAAAGTCGCCCCGGTCGATCACTAGTCCGGACCCCCCAATATTCAGAAAAATAGAACTTTTTAAACGTTATTCTGTGTTATTTTTGGCCGTTTTAGGGCTTAGTCCCCCCAAAATTGGTGCTGGTCCCCAAAATAGGACGGCCAGCTACTGTGTCTGCGACTGAAGCTAAACACATGATCCCCTGGGTCTGATCAAAATTTATTAAAAAAAACAAGACACAAACTTCTTTCGTATTTTGTCTGAGCCAATAGTAGGCTTCCCGGAAATCGTCGAATATGATTTTCGAGCCATCGCCACCTCGCGCCGCCAAAACAATGCTAGGGGAGCTATAAGCTTCTGACGTCACCCACGTACAATGAAAAGCATAGGAAATCAAAAAGCCAGCGATTACAAATATTACGCCGTCAGCGATCTAAAATGTTAGAAATATTCGGGTCTTTACTTTTTAAAATACATATCCAATTGATTGATCAAATAATTACCGATCATTCCAACGAATACTCGACCTATTAATGAACAGCATAGCCGATCTAGAGCATAGATGCACAAGGTCAGGGTCGGCAGAGGGGGGGGGTGAAATCCCAGAAATCCAAAGCAGTAAATTTAACGCTCACGATTTTGTTAATATTTAAACGACCAAAATGTTCAAAATAACATATAAAAATCTTTTTTCGTAAAAACTGCTTATATATCACTTTGAACATTAAAAAACAAAGAAATTGATCAAGTTTAAGCGCTTTCTGAGTAAAAAGTACATATATGTAAGTAGTACTAATCTGGCGCAAAGTGCCGGAAAAATTCTGGCATTTTTACTACATTCAATTTCAAAAATGGTGCAAAAAAACATTGCATCAGCTCAAAATCGCCGAACAGTGCCTGTCGGACTGAGCCTTCAGTAGTAGGCAATACCCCCTTACTCCCTATGTTCATGCTGGGAGTTTAAAATTAAGCTTTTTGGACTAAACGACCTCAAAAACTGGTGTAAAATGCTAAAATAGCTTGAAAACTACATTAATCCCCAGTTTCTGATCAATTTCAAGAACTTTTAAAAAAATTCCAATGTTCATCCATATTTAACCAATCTTTCCTCATTTTCCCCAGAAAATTATATATTTTTTATTTAGGGGGTCTAGACCCCCCTAACCCATACCACGTACATGTCAGTTCGATACTCTACGCACCCTTAACAAATGCAAGCTTGGCATAGGAAAATTTCTACGAAGTACGCTTAGTTTTCAATAAGCAGCAATTCATCTGAGGCTTTTAAGTAACTTTTATACGCCTACGTGGACTATGAATGAGAAAATGAATGTAAACTAATTATATCGAAATATAAAACAAGACCACAATAACCGTAAAACAAACAGCATCTTTTAGCCTAGTACCGCCGTCATGCAATAAAAGCATTTATAAATCACAGTTTCTATAATGCATATTTCAAAACAAGTCAATTATTTACAAAACCCCACTTCGTTCTTCCACTGATATTGCGAATCGCTCTTCTTAATTTTCTTATCCTTTTGAAACACATCCAAATTGCGGATATAGGCGTCTAAGACAATGGATAAAGCGATGGCCGAAAGGACGCACATCACAGGAGCCAAAACCAACATTAAACGGACCATTACTCCCTTAACGCACGAAAAGTCGAATGATTTAAAGTGAATTCCATAAATTTAAAAAAATTAATCAGAAAAAGATCAACTTTCACAGGATAAGGACAAACAGCGAAGGAAGTCGTTTATTTCGCAAATCAAGGGTCCAATGCATACATTAAACAGGGGTGGAGGATCCCCCATCCAAAGTCGTACGTCTGCCCCATCTCCCCAGAGCCAGGAAATTTTTGAACCCCCCTCCGATTTTTGGAATAATCGAATTTGTTGGCTGTTTTTAAGCGGTTTTTTTGACCAAAAATTAGAGGTCATTCACCCCCCCCAATTTCGAGCCGTTACATGTATGGTTCAATGTTATGGTTTTATAAATATGATTAAAAAAGAGTTTGCGAGCAGCAGATTAAAAAATTTAATTTTCGACTTAATGCCATCGTTAGTGATTTATTATAAAAATCTGTTAAAATATAAGAAACTAAGCGTAAATTTGAAAAAAATGAATAAATCGAGATGAACAACAACTTCATTACTTAAATCTTTAGAGACGCACATATACATACATGGACAAACCGTGCAACGTTATTCAACCTGGTATCAATGGGAACCGGGTCGGTATCAATGGGAAGAGCTGAACCAACCAATAATCAGTCAAACAAACAATAATTAACCAATTAACCACTAAGCAACCAATCAACCAACCAAGCAACCATTTAGTACGAGGACAACCAACCAAATAATTAGGCAGCCGGTATCAATGGGAAGACCAGCCTTTGTCCATGTATGCACATATACATATTTATACGAGAAGATTGCATATACTTAAGGGTTCAGAAAAACTAATAGAGAAAAGAAAAAATTTACGAAAGAATAAAGCAGGATATGACCGAAGATTAATGAGGCATCTTCCCGCAAACTTGCTCGAAAGCTTGAAAACAGTAAATTGAGTTAGATTTTGTTTCTTATTTATATTTGCATCATTTTTTCCATCCAGCCTAGCTCACTAAACCTAAAAGTTCTACACTTGTTTGTCCCCTCAACTCATCCCATAACCAGGCTAGCCCCTGGCTGAAATTACTAGAGATAGGTACCTATTTAAAGTCGCTTGTTTGCGTTATCAGAACAAACCGACCAATTTAGTGGTCGATTGCAAAGTTGAACGCATTAAGTATTATAGCGAGACCAAAAAATCGTAAACATTTTTTGTCTGAAACCGATTTTATTGAATCAGTGCAGTCTCGCGTAATAATTATTATGTAGGGCACTAAAAGATTGAGATAAACCATACCTAAACGTCGAAATGACATAGAAACTATCTCACCTAAATCGTTGTAGTCGAGTCCAAAGACTCAAATGAAAAAATTTAATTTTTTCATTTTTCTATACTTATTTAGCAAAATTTCTACATAAATTTTCCCCTTTATCTTAGGGATCGAGTCGAGACCCCAACTTTGTCCGCATGCTCGTTTGCGGCTTGTATAATGCTTACGAAGCAGGTACGTGGAGCAAGTTTTCAATAAGCTTTAGAAGCTTTTAAATGAATAGATTTTTATGTACCGCCGAAAAAAGATAACAAGTTCTTAAAATTTCAAACTTCGCCCCACATTTTAAATTTTGACCAGAAAATGGTCTTCTCAATATCAAAATAGAAATCGAGCATCAAACACAATTTTTTAAACAATTAGCTGTGTACATACAACATATACGACTAAAATAGAAAAAGGCCCTCGAAAGTTTAAGCAAATTGTAAACATTTGCGATGCCTGCATGCAATTACGATTATTACTTTAAATAGTGGAGAATACTCCAGCAAAATATATGCTAGTTACGCCGTACAATATGATGAAAATATTCGAATCAGTCGGCCTTCTGAAGCAGAAGTAGAGACCAGCTAAAAGAAATGGACCAAAATACATATATCAAAATAAATGAAACGAATGTAAAAAAGCGAAACAAAAAACTTAATAAAGCATCAGAAATAAATGAATGCCTGAAAACTGGAAATACACAGAAATTTGTAAACAACTCAATGTAAATCTTTTTAAAATTTGCTCGAAAATTATGCGTTATAATTTACAGAATTGAAACGATTTTTCGAACAAAATGGGCGCTCACCTGGAGAAAGAAATACTAAAATTTGAAGATCAAAATAGAAGGAAGACCAAGCAGTCGGCTGATGTTCAGATACGCTGGCAATAATCGGTATGTTATTCTTGGCGTAAGACGGATCAAGCAAACTGTAAAAACGACCAGTCCATGGCGCGATTTCTATGATAAAAATAGAAACCTCAAGAAATTCAGAAAGCCCCAAAAGATGTAGACGACAAACGTATGATAAGAGAATTTAATACATACTATGTTATTCTATCAACATAAGAGGATTTTACTATTATTTTATTTTAAAAGGGTCTACTTCTGAAGTCGAAGATCACGACTCAATTGCCACCTCAAGAATGGAAATTTTAAAATTTCAGAGTCATGCAGTACGCACCACGCTCTAACAAA
>JAVLUZ010000150.1:2478861-2678048 GCA_036768485.1 Mermis nigrescens | reverse complement strand
AGCATCTGGCAACCCTGGCAGTAGCGCAGCGTTGCCTTGCCTATGCCTTGCCTTACCATGCCACAGAGTTGATGCTTCCCACCAAATACGCGTCGCGGTTTTTAGAGTCCTGAAATAATTTATGACGGGAAGGGGCTTTGTGACAAATTCTTACTTTTTTGATTGATTTTGAGGCTGAATTTTGTTATATGGTGTTTTGTGAAGGTGTTTTTTCACATGTTAGATGAAGAAACGCATTCTCTTTCTTTAGGCCCCGCCGAATTTTTGTTGTTTTTCACCATAAGGGTATATACAGGCTTTTTTGCGTTAGAGAATATAACTCAGTTGCCGGGTTTCGATCCTCAGACCTCTCACTCTACGGGTGGAGTAGAGGATACTGGAAAGTGTCAAATTTTCAAAAAGGACATCTTCTAAATGACTTTGGGGTGGGGAGTTCATATTTGAAAGAATTAGGTGGCGGTGGGCATTATTGACCGAGTTACTGGTTGTTGAAGTTCACATGCTTAAGGATAGGCGAAAAAAAGAAAAATGGTGTTTGGGGTATTTTTCATTTTTCAATTTGTGGCGACAGCAATTGCTTGCGGATTCAGATTGGTGCTAGACATGGGCTAAGCCTAAGGCATAAATGGAGCAGAAATTGCTCCGCCTGCTCCGCAATTTTTCCTCCATTCATCTCAGGCTTAGCCCATGCGCTGGCATCAATGTGAATGCACATAACCAAGCCTAAGTAAAAGACGGCACTGATAATTGGCCAATGTTGGCCCCGAATTTTTCGTTAAAGGCCAATATTGGCCAATAACGAGTGCATTAGGGGCCAATATTTGCAAGATTTAAAATTCTTAAAAAGCTTGGCATCCGTGAGTTTCGAACCCCGTTACTTTCGTGTTGGTTAACTCACGCGCGCACAATGCGCCATACCAAAATTGTGATCAGAAATCAAAAGAATAATACTAATGCTATCTCTTATATACAGTATACAAAGTTGCTATTTTTGTAAGAAACAGATTGCTCATCTTACTCAGTGAATTGATGCAAAAAAAAGTTCCCGATTTGTCAATTATTGTTACCTATATACCAACCTATACAACTCCAAACAAAATCATTACACAAAATATGTACATACATATAAAGGTATCTATACCTATGTATCTATAAACCTTCACATGAAAATTTTCAGCGATCTAACGAACAACTACAAATGTAGGTATGTATGTATGTATTGTAAGCAGATTATTGAAATAAAATTTTACACAGTAATCATGTTCCAATGGACGTGGTTTATATTGATTTTTGTAAGGCATTCGATTCTGTTGTTCATTCAAAACTAATATTGAAATTAGAATCTTTAGGTATCTCGGGTACTTTGCTCAACTGGGTTAAAGCTTTTTTGATGGGTAGGTCACAAAAGGTGAAAATAAATGGTTTTCTTTCAGCCCCTATTCCGGTAATTAGTGGTGTTCCCAGGGTAGTGTGCTAGGGCCTACATTATTTTTGGTTTTCATTAACGACCTGGTCGATAGTATCAAGCATAGCAATATCATGCTGTTTGCTGATGATTTAAAAATATTTAATTTTTCACGCGAATTCAGATCCTTGCAAGCAGACCTTAATTCATTGCATGGGTGGACCGAAAAATGGCAACTGCAAATAAGTTATGACAAATGTGCAACCTTGTATTTGGGATATGGCAACCCTAAAAACATCTATAACCTTTTCTTAAAAGATCTTGCTGATGCAGAAGCTTCTATCAAGGATTTAGGAGTTTTTGTTAGTAATGACCTGTCCTCTAGCATTCATTGTGTGAATATTGCATCCAAAGCTTCAAGAGTTGCTTCTTTGATACAAAAAACTTTTATTTCCAGAAATATTGATTTGATGGTGAAAGCATTTAAAGTTTATGTAAGACCGATATTAGAGTATAGCACGGTGGTGTGGAGCCCTCACCTGAGAAAAGACATCAACCAAATTGAAAATGTTCAACGTAAATTTACAAAACGAACACTTTGGCGGCATCAAAAGCAGGATTTGTCTTATAGCGAACAATTGAATTTGTTAGATCTTGAAAGACTCGAAACACGGCGTATCTATTTTGACCTTACTTTTGCTTTTAGGATAATTAAGGGACAGTTGCTTTCTGTTTCAGATTTTTTTCGAATCTGCGCCTAGCAGGGGCACTAGGTCAAATACCGACATAAAGTTGTATATTAGAAAATCTCATTTGGATTGTAGAAAGAACGATTTTGCAAACAGGGTGGCTAGAATTTGGAATACATTGCCACAATGTATTGTTGACTGCCGAAATTTTAAACAATTTAGGGTTTTGGTTTCAAAGCTTAATTTATTAGAATTTCTTAAGGGGCGTATGTAAGTGCACTGCCTGTACGCCTTGGCTTTACTTACATACCAACTCACTCATTTCGCATTATTTTTTTGCATTTATTGACAATTCCTTTCCTAAAATTGCTCATTTAATAATTCTTTGCATTATTGTATTGGTATTTGTTGTAACATGTCTTGTCCATGTAATTCAGCCAATAAACTATTATTATTATTAAAACTTTATGCTTATCAAATGCTACGCTCTATATTGAGATCGCTATACTTCAGTTTGAACCACTTTTGTAATCAATTTACATTCGCTCTAAGATTGTGATTCATGCGCAAAAGCTCGTAGAGACAGACTATAGATAGGTGTACATATGTACATGTATGTATAGGTACAATCTATAGTCTATTTCACGAAACCTTGTGCATGGAAATCAATTTAAAGCAATTTAACAAGAGGCTACAAAAGTGGTTTCTAGGCAGCTTACTGAAATGCAATTTTGCACGGTAAAACTTCATATGTTTGTCAATTTCTGTGTACAGTATCGCGATTGCTGCTTCAGTTTGAAACGCTTTTGCAGTCGATTTACATCGTCCGAAAAATTGTTGTCCATGCACAAGGTTTCGTGAAATAGACTATAGAAAGATCATCGTCAATACTCGCTCGATACATGCATCTGCCAGCAGCAGAATTGAACTGACACGTCGGACTATTGGGATCGGCTGCTTTGCCCACTTTTGCATGTTCGTATTCGCGTGTACAGTAACCCAAATTTAGTAGGTATGTAGGTACCTACTTACATAAGCATGTATGTAGGTATGTTAAATGCATACCTGGGCGTGGGGTTCGTGGGGTATGCATCCCCCAGAAGGCAAAATACCCAACAAAAAATGGCAAAAACCCAGCTTCACCCCCAGAATTTCATTTTTGAATTTTTTTGCTTTTCAGGGTTTTTTGATGCCAATCGATAGAGCTCAACAAGAAGCGTTCAAAAATGGTGTTTTTTTCGCCATAGCACCATTTTTAGCACCATTACGTACATATGTATTTATGTAGGTACATATGTAGGATTTTGCAATACGTAAGGCGGACCAACGACAATTAGAAATACCTACCATACAA
Source organism: Mermis nigrescens (assembly GCA_036768485.1). NCBI lineage: Eukaryota > Metazoa > Nematoda > Enoplea > Mermithida > Mermithidae > Mermis > Mermis nigrescens. Next base: position 2,674,600 of record JAVLUZ010000150.1, on the reverse strand, counting down.
TTCAAACTACATAGGCATAAAAGATAGGATAAGCAATCTCTTTCAAACAAAAAATTGCAACTGCATATACTGTATATAACAGATAGCATTAGTATCATTCTTCAGAATCTTGATCACAATTTTGCTATGGCGCAGTACGCGCGCGTGAGTTTACCAACACAAAAGTACGGGGTTCGAAACCCACGGATGTGAAGCTTTTTAAGAATTTTAAATCTTGCAAATATTGGCCCCTAATGCACGTATTATTGGCCAATATTGGCCTTTAACAAAAAATTCGGGGCCAACATTGGTCAATAATCAGTGCCGTAAAACACATTGGTAATCCCGCTCAGTCACAGTCCCCCGACGCTTCGGAGACTAATCCAAAACATTCCCAAAGGCGAGCTTACTTTTCGCCTATCCTTAAACACATACAAATACAAATATTTTATTTTCATCGCACAAAAAAGAACACAATAAGAAAAGAAATATTAATATACAATGCCATACAATTATAAATAAACATTCGACATGAATCATCATACAAAATCACATATTCTTAAAGCAAGAAATTATTAATTAAAGTACATTTATACGAGATTAGTGCAAAAGACGAAGGTAGGCGCGCAGGCTAAATAAATTATGCACTTAGAACACGCCTTCTAGCAAATACCCCGTTAGATCAACTTTTCACGGAGGGAAGCAACACTAGGAGATCTTACAACAGCTTCAGGGAGGGAATTCTATACGTGAATCCACCTATTGGATAAATCATACCCACGAACATCAAGCCGAAAAGGAGTGCATCCACATTTCATTGAATTTTGAGCACGCGTGCTGTTTTCACAAAAAGTAAAAAAGTCGGCTTGCTGCAAAACGCATCTACCACTCAATATCTGATACATCATACACAGATCACTACGCAATCTGCAAATCTCCAGGCTATCCAATTCTAAGGAACTGAGTCTTTCAGCATAAGAAAGTCCCCAGAATCCAATAATTTTACGTGTAAATTTATTTTGAACATTTTCGATCATTGAAACATGGGTCTTACGGTATGGATTCCAAACAGTGCTACAATACTCAAGAAGCGGTCTGACGTAAACAGTAAAAGCCCTAGACATATTTAGTTTATTTTTAGAAGCAAATGATTTCGATATTAGCATAGCCCTAGCATAAGCTCTACGCATTATATCATTATAGTGGAAATTAAAATCAAGTTTACTTGATACATAAACATCCAAATCCTTTATAGAATTTACACTCTGTTCTACAGTCAGGTCAGAAATTCTATAAGAATGCTTGGGATTTCCAAAACCTAGATATAACGCGTAGCATTTTTCAGTAGCAATTTTTAACTGCCAATCCTTGGACCAGACTATGAGTTTAGCGATATCATCTTCAAGTTGGGTGTGATTGCTAGATAAATTATAAAGCTTGACGTCATTGGCAAAAAGGCAAACTTTGCTATTTAAGCGGTTGCTAATGTCATTTATGAATAAAACGAAAAGAATCGGGCCAAGTATACTGCCCTGAGGAACACCGCTAGTGACAGATTTTTCGCTCAATAACTGACCGTTAATAACAACCCTTTGAGTCCTATCGCTCAAAAAACAAGTTAACCAACTCAATAAATCTCCAGAAAATCCAAAAGTTTCCAGTTTATAAATTAATTTACGGTGAACTACAGTGTCAAAAGCTTTAGAAAAATCAATGTAGATAACATCAACAGTGTTTTTCTCAGCAATTAATTTAGTCCATTCATTTTTGCACTTTAGTAATTGCAATTCACACGATTTACCCTTTTGGAAACCAAACATGAACTTCAACAGCCTGTAAGTCGGTCAGTAATGCCGACCGCCACCTAATTCTTTCAAATATGAACTCCCCATCCTAAACCCAGTTAGAAAATGTCCTTGTCATAACTTTCTGGGACTTTCCAATCTCCTCACTTTAGCCGAAATTTTATTACTAATAAATCAAACTGATAAAATACAAAATGACAAGATACATAATTGATACAATCACGAATTAGTAACGGGACATGCGAGTCAATGGAATGACAAATTTTACGCGCGCCCTACAAGATACTAGATTAATCAAAGTTTGCTAACCTATTCCGAAAATATTTTTTTAATTAAAAAACCCTCAAAAACGGGCGGAAGCCGTTAAATACCTGTCTTTTTTGGCTTCTCAAATCTAGACAAGAACAAGACAAGAAGATATTCATTGTCCAAAAAGATTCACAAAATTCGGTAAAACACAAATGCATGATAAAACAGCGACTTAACAAAAGGACATACAGATGACGGAGTGTGATACAAGTAGGTATGCCCCCAACAATAAAATTGTAAAATCAATGTTTAGGAGCTCTTTTTTGAACGAACAAACATTAGGAGAAGCGACTAAATGGTCAGGTAAGTTGTTCCTAATTTTCAGGTAGCGTTGCGAAAAGCCGTTGAGGTGAGCATTAGAACGGACAACTGGCAATGTAAGTTTATGAAGATTTTCAGCTCTAGTAATGCTGGAACTAAAAATAAAAATTCATTAGCATCAATGCAAGATAAACCGTCAATAATTTGATACATGAGACATAGACATATGTGAAGAGGACGAAGTTCTAAAGAAGGTAGGTTTAGAAGCTTCAGGCGTTCAAGATGGGATAAATTGCTATGAAAACCAAAAAGACATTTAGTAAATTTACGCAGAACATTTTCAAGACGATTTATATCATTTGCATAATATGGATTCCATACAGAAACAGAAAACTCATGCATGGGTCTTACATAAGTAGTATAGGCCCTAACTAAAATAACTTTATCACGAGGAAGAAAAGCTTTGTGTATTAGAAAACAACAAGAAACAGCTTTTATAATTAAGTGATTTAAATGTTCCTTACAATTAAGATTATGAGAAATATAAACACCCAGATCGCGGACGAAATTAATGTCATTTGGAATAGTTACATTATTCAAAGAATAAAGCTTTTTGGATTGTTTTTACCAAGATGTAAAACTGCACATTTTCCGTAGCAACAGGAAGTTGCCAATTAGTAGACCAAGTATAAATATTATTCAGATCTTTTTGTATTAAATGAGAGTCAGAAGATACAAAGATTCAGACATCATCGGCAAAGAGGTAAAGTTTACTTTATTTAATCAAGTTTAGGCATAGGTCATTAACATAAATTAAGGATAAAGTAGGACTAATACAACTACCTTGAGGGATACCACTGCCAACAGGCATGAAGTCAGAAAAATCTCCGTTAATACAATCACATATTAATATTATTATATTAATACAAACTCGTCCTGCACTATTTAAGCAAGATGAGACAAGAAGACAAGAAAATATTCATTGCCCAGAAAAATACACGAAATTTGGTAAAACACAAATCTGAAAGTTTTTACGTTTTTGACGGAAAAGGTGCTTATAATGCACGCGAAGCGCTAATTTTTCTACTTTTCCTGCAATAAAACGATAGAAAGTGCCAAAAGATACGGGAAAATTTTCCGATTTTATGTCGCAGAACAGTATCATGCAACCATATGGCTCAGTTCTTGAACATGTCGAAGTTTTCCCCAAGGGGAATCCCACTCATCTTCCCCTGGCTATGCCAGTGCGTTCACCAATTGGCTATGCCGCCTGATTCTGAGAATATGTTTCGAAGTTATAAGTAAACCATTTAGGGTTTACCATGTCTCACAAATAACATAAAAGGCTAGAAGATGGGATAGAGAGTGCAAATTTGATCTAATACTCATGTGGTGAAAGGTATCTTGCTTACGAACGAAAACAGATTAGTGAAGATTCTGGGACTGCTTGAGAATTCAGATTTGTGCCAGACATGGGTTGGGCATAAGTAAAAGGTGGCAATGACCATGGCGAACATGGGTTAAAAGGTAGCGATCACAATGTTTGTGGCCATGGCCATTGTCAAGTGGATAAAAGGTGGAGAACATGGCGATGACGTTTTGGCCTTGGCCACGGCCATCGCCAAGTGGGGTAAAAGGTGGCAAACTTGGCAATGGCGATGGCCTTGGCCATTGCCATAGCCAGGTGGGTAAAAGGTGGCGATGGCAATGGCAAACATAGGTTAAAGGTGGCCATGGCATGCCTTGGCCATGGCTATCGCCAAGTTGATAAAAGATGATCAGATCAGTCTTTATAATAGCATTGAGGCATCACCAGAGGAGGGTCACTGAGGGGGATACTTTGGGGCACCCAGTGGGGAGAGGGGTGCACATTGGGGTACCCTGAAATTTCGACAAAAGTTCAGATTAGTCTGTAGAGCAACATTGGGGCATTGTCAGAGGAGGGTCACTTGGGGGGTACTTTGGGGGTTGTTGTTGATTGCTCCGATCCTCGTCATAGCTGCATCGGGGTTTTGTATTACGCGAGTTGGCGGGCAGCGTCCACGTGGTTTGTCCACAGTGCTGTTGGCGTCAAGTCGGTGGGGTTGGCAGGACAATTGAAGATATGTCCAACATCATGGTTGGGAGTTAGACATGATGGACACTGGTTGATTATATTGTTGTTGATTCTGTGCTGGTAATTTTGCAATAGGCTGCGCCATCCTGAACACAACTGTGAAAGGCGGCATCTGGTCAAACGGCTTAGCAATAGTTCAGCACTCTGTTCGGCCCATAGTTTTCAAGTGCATTGGTGACAGCATTTGTGTGTAAGATCTTGATGACTTGTCGAGAGTTGTCTGACTGTGTAAAAGCTGGTGTACTTTGGGGGTACCCAGTGGGAGGGTACTTATTGAGGGTACCCTGAAATTTTGACAAACGATCGGATCAGAATTTAACAACGCTGAGAGATTGTCAGAGGAGGGTCACTGGAGGGGGCTACTTTGGTGGCACCTAATGGGGGGGCCCACTGGAGTTGACCTGAATTTTTTAACAAATGGTCAGATCACTTCTGTTGAACAATGTTGGAGCATTGTCAGAGGAGGTTCACTGGTGGAGGAATACTTTGGGGTAGCCAGGGGGGTGGAGGTACACTGAAATTTTTAACAAATTTTCATATAAGTTTGTAGAACAGTGTTGGGGCATTGTCAGAAGAGGTTCACTGGGGGGTTGGGATAGCCAATGGGGGGGTAAGGGAAGGGGTTACCCTGAAATTTCGATGAATGATCAGATCAGTTCGTAAAACAACGTTGGGGCATTGCCAGAGGAAGTTTACTGGGGGGATTTTGGGGTAGTCAGTGCGGGGGTGCTCCTGTAGACATGCACAGCATGGAAATTCTAAAGAGGGGCTGAAATTTTAAAGTGCCTTTTTTGGGTTCAAAAACGGTGGGTATTAGGCGTTTCTGACAATGCTCTATAAAGTTGAATAAATTGAACAAAATATGTAGTGAAAACACGAGTACAATGGCGCGAATCGCCGTAAAATTGAATTCTTTTGAGCCAATAGGTAGCTAAAAACGCTTTAAAAAGCACCTTTTATACGAATTTTTAGAAAATTTTTGGGAACTTTCAAAAAATCGCGAATTAGGGGGGGTTGAAACCCCCTTGAAACCCCCACCAAGATCATGTATGGTAGTGCCTCTCCTACTTAATACCCCAAAGTACTCTTCCAGTGAACCTTCTCTGAAAATGCCCTAACGTTGTTCTACAGCCTGATCTGCTCATTTGTCAAAATTTCAGGGTACCTCTCCCCTAATGGACAACCCTCCCCACTGAGTGCCCCCAAAATACACTCCCTTAGTGACTCTCCTCTGGCGATGCCCCAACACTGTTCAACAGACTGATCTGATCATTTGTCAAAATTTCGGGGGCCGCCAATGGGTATCTCACTAGGTACCCAGAAAATACCTTCTGGTGACCATCCTCTGACAATGCCCTAACGTTGTTCTACAGACTGATCTGACCAATTGTCAAAATTTTAGAGTACCCCAATGGGCACCCCTCCCCACACTGGGTGCTCCCAAAGTACCTCCCTAAGTGACCCTCTTCTGGCAGTGCCCTAGCGCTTTTCTATAGACTGATCTGGTCATCTGTCAAAAATTCCAAGGCTATCATCATCGCTAAGTTCGACATCTTTACCCACCTGGCGATAGGCAAGGCCATCAATATTGCCAAGCTTGCTACCGTTTATCCATTTGGCAATGACCATGTCCAAGGCGCCATTTTCAAGTTTGTCACCCTTTTTACCCAATTGCGCCATCGCCATTGCCACCTTTCACCCATGTTCGCCATTGCCATCGCCATCTTCTACCCATTTGGCAATGGCCATGGCCATGGCCATCAGTGATTGACCGGGTACCCGGGCCCGGACCAGGCCCGGCCGGTCATAGCAGGCCCGGGCCCGGGCCTGGCTGAAAACCACCGGGCCTCAACCGGGCCTCAAATAATTATCGTTAATATTTTAGATGTTTACTATTTCAGCTGTTGTCCGTATTTCTTACAAATTTGCTAACCTGTGATTCTATTTAAATCCATTTGCCTTACTTCTGCCCACCTGCTCATTATCATATACTTGTCAACTTCATATGTGCATTCATCTTCTATACAACGCTTCAATCAGATGCGTAGCCAGGATTTTGGTTCGGGGGGCATACACAAAAAAATTTTTTATGACTAATTTTGCATTGAATGTTAGTAACGTTATTTACCTATGAATTAATTGAGTTTTTTGACCTTTAGTAGTGTAGCCTAGCTAATTTATGGGTTTCTGACAATCAGAAATACAAAAATGTTAATCAGCACGAAACGCCGGAAATTCTTGAAATTTTCACCATTTTCATGTAGAATTTACGGTCTATTGACAAACAGTTCGGAAATCATAAGAGGCGCAAAGCACCAAGGAATTTAGTAATCTTTTACTGTCCTCAACATTTTGTAGCCTGTTAATACTAATATTCTGTGATATTTTGCCTGATTTAGGCTATTAAACGCAATGCTGAAGTTTTACAAAAAGAAAGAACAATAACCAGCAGCGCCATGCGCCAAAAATTTTTGACGTTTTAGCTCTTCAAACACAATTTATACCGCTAAAATCACACAGCACAGACAAATTAATTTCGGCGAACCCTTTTTCCTTTTCGTCCTCCCAAAAATCTCGCTGCACATGTACAACGAGATTTCACGGCGGGGGGGGGCTGCGGTGGCGCGCTCAATCGCCCCCTAGAAAATTTTGTAAAAAAACGCACTTTAATGTTAAATACTATCGCTAAAATTTTCGCGAAATCGGCCAAATCTCGGTCCTAAATTAAGCCCAAAACACTTAAAATGGATGAAGTCCTACATTGTACAAGATTTCTGAGCTGAAATGCGCTTTTCGACCTCTGCTAAGTATAAAGCTCAGCAAAGGGTCCTGCCAATAAGATATAAAAAAGATGTATCAATGACAATTTTGTTCTTATCGTTTTCAGGCCCATTTGTGGCCTTCTTATTAACAAGATATAATTCAGAAAACAGAAAATGCGCAAAAACATAAGAAAATTTGGCCAATCCTTTCATCTAAAATAGGATTATACGCTATAGTTTGAGTTCTAAAATCCAAACAGCATATCTTCTATCCGATCATATCATAGTCGCTGTTGTGTCTGAATGCATAAATTTAATGCTCAATTTCCTCTAAATATCTACATGAAACCTTGTGCTTTTTCAAACCGTGTTTAGTTGCACGTGCATTTTAATATGGAATTGCGCGCTATTGTATTAAAAACTTTGTTCTTGCTTGAATAATGCTACCAAAATCCTTGCTAACTACTTAATTTATTTTTAGAAAGATTGAATAATTAACAGAGCTAGGATTCAAAAATCTTCTTGATACAGCAGTAAGCCTTGCGTTTGACAAATAACAAATGTAAAATCGGTCTAAATATGTATCTTATGCATAGCATTATATTGGAAGCAAGGCATGTTGTTAGCATATGAGCTCCGGCTCGGTACCAAGCCCGGCAGCAAAGCCTGGCCCGGGACCGGGCCCGGTATTTTTGAGCCCGGTTGATCACTGATGGCCATCACCATAGCCACTTTTTACCCATGTTCGCCATCGCAATCGCCACCTTTTACCCACGCCCGACATGGGTTAAACCTAAGGCATAAATAGGGCGTAAATTGCGGAGCGAGCAAAGCGATGCTCCGCAATTTTCACCCCATTTATCTCAGGCTTAGCCCATGCGCTGGCATCAATGTGAATGCATATATATATACTATCCTAAGCCTAAGAGGTCGGTAACCACAACCTAATGTTGAAAAACTTCGAAAAAATTTAGTGGGCGAATAAACTTTGAAAATTTTTCCGCCCATCAAAAATTTTCCAAGAACTGACCCAGAAAAAGTTACTTACAGACCCTCAAAATTATATATATCGGACATTCTAAACTGGAAATAACATTCTACAGATGATTAAAATTCTCCGAAAAAAACTTAGGAAAAAAAGATAAAATAAATTCGGGCATTTCTACTGAATAGTAACTGCTGTTGTGCAAAGTATAGTCGCAACAGTTATTGAATGTTTCGAACTTCTTGATTATTCCTAGGCCTAAGCTTTGATTTATGTGGGTGATAGTACACCCGCTGAGGTCGGTATCGCACCCACTTAGGTTGGAATCACTCCCGCTTAAGTCGAGATACAGGCATTAGTTTGTCTGATGACGTCATAATAGTTACTGTTCTGTAGAAGTATTGAAATTCGGTAGGACCTAAAGTGAATATGTGCCGAAGCGCGAAACTGATAAAAAGTAGCTACAAAATCAACTATAATTAATGCCAATATAGACGTTGTACATACATGTATTAACATCCGGACTCAGATTCGGACAATTAAGTAAGATAAGGAAAATCCTTGCTTAACAGTTGAACGTTTTACTCGCATAGGCGGGTAGCGCTCCGATACCTACCTAATGAAGTGTGCACCTTATTAGGTCTGATCTTTAGGAGATAGGTAAACAATAATCCACAAATAGGTATAACGTCACTTAGGATGGCCATTGCGCCAAAATGTCATTAGCCTGTGGGTTAATTTCATGATTGACCAAAATGTTGATGCCGCGCTGCCTAAGTAATGGGTTGGATTACTTACTCGGCTTATATTAGTTATTTTAAATCCTGACACCAACATTTTAGTCAATCATAAAGGCACATTACTAAGCTTAAGCCTAAAAATCAAGTAAATTCACAGAATAAAGTCATCAAATGGACTATACATGAAAAAGTAGCATTTCATAAATAACGTTTGTCCTACTTGCGTATGCTATGATAAAGCAGTTTAAAAGTTTGTCTAAATGTCCGTGTGTTCGCGTTGTAAGCAGTGTCTTTTTGTACAAGGCCCGTTTGCACTTGTACAAAGATGGTCCCTAAAAGTCTGTACATTTTGTACACACAAATTTTTGAGTACTATAATATGGTACAGTAGCGATTTTAGTGTGGTAAAAACAGAGTTGTTCGGCTTTTGGTAGTGTATTTTAGCTAATTTCTGGGTCTCTAAGGGCAAAAATCACTAAGAATCGTCTTAAAACGGCGCGAATCGCTGAAAAATATGATATTTTTCCTTTAAACATGCTATTCTGCAAAATATAAAGATATATAGAACACACAATTACTCATTTCGACACGAAGCGCTGAAAATTTTTGCGAATTCAAGACCTTTTTGCAATTTTTGTCTTCCCAAAAATCTGTGTACACGTACAAAGACGGTCCCGAAAAGTCCTTGTACATCGGGAAAAATCTTTGCCGAATACAAAAAAACACTGGTTGTAAGTATTCTTTTCTTCTCTGGTATCTTTTAGCTTTGTGTATTTCTGAATAAACTAACTAACCTGTTAGATATTATTAAGTCGTTTATCAAATTTTCCTAATTTTCTAATATCAGATAGGATAGATGCGACGGGTTTTTTTGGTTAGTTACACGGGCCTGTATTCAGAGTGCGGGGGGGGCGGCCCTCCAAAATTGTGCGAACGTTTTAATTCTCATAGGAGTCATCCAAAGAAAAAATGAATTCTCGAAGTGTCTCTAAATTATCGCCTTCCAATCCGCTCATAAATCTTAAATTTGAGATTTGACATGGTAAACATGACATTTTTCCGGCGCTTCACACCGGGTTTATTGTTTATAGTTTTTCAATCCGCTCATAAATCTTAAATTTAAGATTTGTTATGGTAAACATGACATTTTTTCGGCGCTTCACACCGGGTTTATTGTTTATAGTTTTTATCATGTAGCCCGCTCCAAACCGTTCAAATTTAAGTCAGGTATATATGTAGAACATGTCACATTTGATAAAAATAAAGCAGATTATTATTAATTATTTTAATAACGTACGTTACTATTCTGTAGAAGTGTTATTTGTTCTGTGCCAGAACACGAAGGTGAAATACAAAGACAAAAATGAGGACATTGTTTTTCGTTTAAATAATGAGGAATCAGTTGTGCAGATAAGATAGTTCGTGTATATGCACACTCACTGGGGAGTATATTCATGAAGAATAAAATACAACGATTTGAATACCTATTAAAGGTTTAAATTGAATAATTAAATTACTCCTTCGTCTCGCAAGGAAACGGAAACTTGGTCTGCCCCTCTCAGAACTTTCAACCGTGTGTTTGTATGATGAGCAGCATACATGATCTTGGGAGTTTCACCCCCCCAGAAAAATTTTTACCCCCCGAAAAAAATTTTTTAACCCTTCCAGAATTGACGATTTTTCGGAAGTTCCGAAGAATTTTCTAAAAATTTGTAGAAAAGGTGCTTTTAAGCGTTTTTAGCCATCTATTTGCTAGGAAGTGCGTTAGCCTGCTCTTAGGCGCTTCGCGCCATTATACTCATGTTTTGACTATATTTTGTTCAATTTGTTCGACCTTTTTATTTTTTTCGAAATTTTTATGTTTTGATGCTCTAGAAAGACAGAGCATCGTCAGAAACGCTGAAATGATGAGCAGGCATGGCATGTCCGCTTTTTAAGACCATTTTAGCTCGCAAAAGCTATAAGTTATATACGATTTTATGGGCTGATCGCAGAGCAGGCTAACGCATTACGTCCAGAGAATTTTTGATTGTGCGATTAATTTTATTTCACAATGATTAATTATTACATTCTATGTAATTTATTGTCATATTAAATAGTGCTAATGTTTTTAGTAATATCTTGGAATATACATATGTCCTCAAAGCGTGCTAATTCTCAAGAAAAGGAGGCCGCCGATAGTCGAGGTTCGCCCGCTAGCAAGCGACAAAAGCTACTCACCTTTGAACCCGTTCGCCTACCTGCCATTAGCACCGTGGTATGCATGTATAAATCTCCACCAAAAGTTGGTCGTCCTCCCCATCTCAAAGCCAGAAAAGTTCTGAACGCCACTCCTTTTTTAGAGAAAAATTGAATTTTTTGGCCGTTTTACAGGTCATTTAGCTTCCCCTCAATGGCCGGAAATCTTATTCAGAATTTTGAGCCGTCAAGTGTATGATCTAACACGTACATATGCGTCTTATGCTAAGGCGCAAGGCCATATTCTTATATAATTCTGTGAACTATGGGATGGAATCGGACGCATGAATTTTTTTGATAATTTCATCTAAAAAGACTACTTTCATATTAAATTGAGATGATCAAACAAAATTGTAAATTTTTAGATTTACGACGAAAGATAGATGTATTCTCATACAGTTGAAAATGCTTCAACAAATCAATTTAGTAGTTTGATGTGTTGTTTGTCAATTAAAGTCTTAACTTGACTTTAGCATCGTATTTAATAAAAATGTTAAAGTTGTGCATCATCTTGGCAATTTTCTGCTTGTTCATCTTAACTAAGCTTCTGCTTTCATAAGCAATTCTCATGTCATTAAAATGCCGCAAGTTCTATTTGAAAGCGGTATGAATATGGAAAAACTTTTTAACGCTTTGCGCTGTTTTGGTAATTTTATATATTTTTTCTATTTTCTTATTGTCGCGCACGCAAAAATTGACTAAAGGTCGAAAACGCTATTTTTGTTCGCAGAACGTGTCACTGAATTGTATGAGACACTGAAATTTTTTAAAGTGCGAGAACAAACACTTTAGGTTAGTTACCTACCTACTGTCCTTGTTGTATATACGCGACTTATACAGAAAAATATACTTTAGTTGACCAATATTTTTTCAAAATTTCGGTATCTTTGTGCTTGTGAGCACGTTGAGAAATGCATGAAATGCAATTTATTTTGCATAACTAACCCATATTTTACTGGAATATTAGGCAAAAATTATGGGATCGCCTTCCTAGAAAAATCCCGGATATTCCCCGGAATGGTACCACGGTTTTTTTTGCATTTGGCAAAGATTTTTCGCGATGTACAAAGACTTTTGGGGACCGTCTTTGTACATGTACAAAGATTTTTTGGGAGACAAAAACTGCAAAAAAGGTTCGAAATTCGCAAAAATTCTCGAAATGAGCAATTGTGTGTTCTATATATCTTTATAATTTCAGAAATTGCATTTTGAAAGGAAAAATGCCAAATTTTTTGGGCCTTCGCGCCGTTTTGAGACGATTATTATTGATTTTTGCCCTCAGAAACCTAGAAATTGCTAAAATACGTAACAAAAGGTGGGACAACTCTGTTTTTGCCACACTAAAATCGCTACTGTACCATATTATAGTACATGAAAATTTGTGTGTACGAAATGTACAAAGACTTTTAGGGACTATCTTTATACATGTACGAACGGACCTTGTACAAAAAAACACTGAATGGTACGATGACTTTATGTCTCAAATAGATATCAAATCGATATAGATTATTAAAGGACTTACTATGTACCTTGCAATGATTTCTTTTCTATTACTTAATTTCTAAATTTTTCAATTTCTTTTTAAGTAAGATTTATAAGTTTTCAATTTATTTTCATCGCTTCATTAGCGTCCAGCTGATCACCTGTTTCTCTGTTTTTTTCGGGTTTGTAATCAATTTCATTTTTGTTTGTGTATGAAAATTTAATTGTTAGACAAGTTGAATGTCTGATGCTCTTTTTTAGTCAGAACTCGACCGGCACACGTTAGTTTTTCAAAATCGTAAATTGGTCGAAAGGTTAGAGCAGAAAAAACGAGTTGAGCGTGATTTGAGGAATCGCATTGAAAATTTGGAGCAGCGGCAAATACGCGACGATACTTTTCTGTGCACTGTAAATCGTCACTGGAACAGGGTTTGTGTTTTACACCTCTAGTCATACATGTAAGAGGAGGGATGGGGGACCCCCCACCCAAAGTCGGACGTCTCCTTTCATCCTTCTCAAAGCCAGAAAATTTTTGACCTCCCATTTTCGGAAAAATCGAATTTTTTGACTGTTTTAGGCGTGTTTTGGCCGATTTTGACCAAAAGTGGTCATTCAACCCCCTCCTAAAATTAGCCGGGACCCCGCAAAATTACGAGCCGTTACATGCATGCCTATAGTTCTTTATGATATACGCTGTTTTCATACTGCGTTGTTGCTTACTTATTACGCTTGGCTTTTCTGAATTTGCAAATTTTCATTTATTTTACATGAAAAGATTCACCTTATTTTAGTCGTAAATTGAAAAAGTGGAAAAGTTGGGAAATTACGCCTGAATTGGGGACATTGCATACTGGATTTAGGGAATGAGGTCTCTCATTATTAAATGGTTTTGGTGCCTTGATCTGTTAACGAATTTTTGTCGCGTAAATTGTTCTAAATTTTAGCAAAAACGATATGTTTCTAAATTTTTCAAAATCGATGGCTTTTTTATCTTTTCAACGATACATGGGTGTTTTCTGATTGCAGATTAAAAATCAAGAAATCAAGTTTCCTATAAAGACTGGCTTGATAACTGCTGTTGTCGTCCTTGCGAAATGCATTATCTTCATATTTCTCCAGTTTTTTTAGCTCATACAGTTAGGATACAGTTAGGATACTTATGTCATACAGTTAGGATACTTATATTCCACTGTGATACGTTGATAACATTCTTAATACGAAAGTACGATTACTTATGTTCATAAGTACATGGGTGTTTTACATTTTTATTATTACTATTTGATTATAATTTAGCTGGTAGCCAAAAGACCATTGCGATGATAAATAGTGTAAAGTTGGTTTACATAGTAACGTTTACTTTTCGAGTTTTCTAAATTTGAAACACGTCGTTTGTTTACGTCATGAATAATCAATTACTGCATGTTTCAATCGCTATGTTTCAACAGCCTATTAAGTATAAAATCTTTTGATGTTTCTAAAAGTTTTTCTGTTTACTTGAGTTTGATTTTTTAGCTTGATGAAGATGTGCGAATTTTGCTGCAAAGGTTCGATTCTGAGACTGACGTTGACAGCGAATTCGACAGTGAGTTATTCTTTGCGTTGTATACGAATAAGATTTCATTTCCTAGCTAATTGCCTGCCAAAACTTGAACTTTACTGGCTAATTGATCTTCTTTTATGTATCTTTTCTCGAATATCCTTGTTTGTTGAGATTGTACTTTAGAAAAAATTTTTTTGCGTTTTTTCTTCAAAACACTATATACATGCCTAGCCTATACTGAATGACGACTTTGAAAGCTTTGTATCATCGAAAAATCTTTATAAATTCTAAAATTGAGCTTAATTTAAACATTCTGTAGCAAAGTGTCTCAGATTCAGAGCAATTCAAGTTTAGGACAGAAGCTAAGCTCTTAGAGAAACAGCACAAAATTTTAATTTTGTACATAGTATTTTTGGCGTAAAAGCCGTCGGCAAGATTAATAATTTTCAGGCACGTATTACATAGCTGGTATTTTGAGGGGGCGATTAAAGTCAGATTTTCAGGCACGTATCTCTGGGGGAATGGGGGGTTCGGACCCCCCAAAATTCGGAAAAATCGGAAAAATAGGAATTTTTAAACGTTATTTTGTGCTATTTTTGACCTTTTTTGGGCTTAGTCCCTCAAAAATTGGTGTTGGTCCCCCCAAAATAGGACGGCCAGCTACGTGCCTGCAGATGTTTGACAACTAAAATGAGACATGGACAAAAATAATGATATATTCGAGCCTTTCTTGTGCTCTGTAAATTGGATAACGAAAAATTTAAAACGATTTACATTATTTCAATCACATGTACAAAAAACCAATTAAATAAAAGGTACGCGCTAACACGCTAAGGTCGTTAAAAAGCCACAAAAACGATTCGTTAACATTCCATCCAAGCTCGATTGTGCTAAGAAAAATTTTCATCCTGTCTTACATAATATTCAATTTTAGTGCATTGCAAGGAAAAGCAAAAAATTGATAATTATGCGGAAAGCGCTAGAAAATTTTGACATGTGTATTATCATACCTATGTAACTTAAACTTGGGCTGATTAAAAAGTAAACATTATGCCGAAACAATTTAGCGCGAATCGCTTGAAAATTTTGTGCTTATTAGTCCAAAAGCGTGCTAAAATCTATTCTGGCGGTTTTTCCAATGCGCTTCAAGTATTTTCACTTTTTGCTTTTGTAAGACCCTCGTAGGAAATACTCGTACTTTCAAAATGTTTTGGCGAATTGTCTGCCAAGCTACATGCCTGATGATTTTTATGGAAAAGTTTATTATTACAATTTTTAATCGATAATTAGCTGATTATTTCAGTAATTCGATACCTGTACCGTGGTCCTTTTGGCTTGAATTTTTTCACCGGGCTCAGGCCTTATATGTATGTATACTAAGTATAGGCAATAGTACACAAGTACGAGTATATGTAGGTGATACTAGATGCATACGTATAACAGGGGGTGAGGGGATACCCCACCCAAAGTCGGACGCCCCCCATCCCCCCAAAGCCAGAAAATTTTTGACCCCCTGATTTTTGAGAAAGATCAAATGTTTTGGCTGTTTTTAGGCGTTTTTTGTCCGTTGTTGACCAAAAATGGGAGGTCATTCACCCCCCCCCCCTGAAAATAACCGGACCTACAAATTTCGAGCCGTTACATATATGAGTAGATGTATGCATATCTTTAGGAACATTTTATTCGGTTATATTCAGGCAAGTGTAGGAGTATTTAGTATTTATCTGAGCACGGAAGGAATTAGCATTAAATATTTAGCGCTTAGCTTATCACAATCGATACTATTTAAAGATATTTTACGCTTTACCTGAAAGAACATAGTGGAATTCTAATCACTATTGGAACAAACAAGAATTAAGAAACGAAAAAACGAAATCTAAATAGTATGTGACTGATCTATTTATTGCGCACGACGAGAGCTTATGCCATAAGACAAAATTAAAGAAGCTCCAAAAAAATTTGAAATTTTTCCAAACGTGCATAATACTCTGGCAAAAGAGTATTTTGCGTACACTCGAACATTTTTATCCGTAATAAAAAATTGCGAGTAATTGACCTTTTGAAACTAAAAAATTGCATGTAATTGAACTTTTGAAAGGCAAAAATACGTCGTTAAACCCGAGCTAAAGCTGCATTATGCTGAGCTTGTATACCCTTGACAAGTTTAGTCTCTACCAAAATTTCGTTGAAAATAAATCTGAAACTTTAAAACCTTTTAAAACTCCAAAAAAATAGTCATTTGAAATCTTGCTATGATATCGTGCTGAGATAAACGATGGAAATAAACGTGTGACGCAGCATGGTACATTTGCTGCTAAGGTCATTCTCGCTTCTTTCGGTTACATTTTCTTTATTTTTAAAATGAATTAATCTCTGTCACCTATTCCCAAATGGGGTGAGGGGTTTACCTCTACCTCAGGGTCTAAGAAGATTCAAATCACTATTAGACGATTTTGAGCTACATATCAAATATTTTTTGCATGACTTTTGGGTACTAAAGTAGCAAAGATGTCAAAAAAATTTTTGGCGCTTAGCGCCGACCAGTACATTTCCGTTTTGTTTACCCATAAAATGCCTAGTATGAAGTTAAAATGATCTTAAAAAAAATTTTCGATGAATTCTATTTTTTTCTTTCAAAAGGGACTAAACTAGTCAGATTTGGGCAAAAAGTGTCACAAAATAATTTGTTTAATCAAAATATGCCATATAGCATATTTTAAGCCTTTTTCCCTGCAAAAAGGCTAATTAAGTGGTCCTAAATTTAGGGATTTTACCCCATCCTGAACTTCCGACCTTGGGAAACTATGATCTCTATCGTCAAAGCGCGCACAAGTATTCTCCAAAAAAGCTAAACAGAATAATATTTCAGGCCCGGGCCCGGACGCCTACAGACCGCCCGGGCCCGGGTATCCGGTCGATCCTGCGTTTCGCTCTTGCTTTGGCAATGAATATGCTTCATCATCTGCGCAAAACGCTGACATTATGAATCAGTTTTGTGATGGGAAGATTCGAATTTTTCATTGCCTCCTTATAAGGATGATTCGAAATTGTTTGTCATTAAATAAAAAGACATCTACTCAGTGTATTCGGCAAAGATTTTTTTCGATGTACAAAGACTTGTGGGGACCGTCTTCGTACATGTACAAACAGCATTTTTTGTACAAGATCCGTTTGTACATGTACAAAGATGGTCCCCAAAAGTCGTTGTACATTTTGTACATGCATATTTTTGTGTACTCTAATATAGTACATTAGCGATTTTAGTGTGGTAAAACAGGGTTTTCGATCTTTGGTAGTGTATTTCAGCTAATTTTCGGGTATCTAAGGGCAAAAATCACTAAGAATCGCCTTAAAACGGCGCGGAGCGCCGAAAATTTGACATTTTTCCTTTTGGAATGCAATTTCGGCCATTATAAAGATATACAGAATACACAATTACTCAAATCGGCGTGAAGCGCCGAAAGTTTTTGCGAATTTCACACTTTTTTTTGCAATTTTTGTCTTCCCGAAAATCTTTGTATATGTACAAAGACGGTCCCGAAAAGTCTTTGTACATCGGGAAAAATCTTTGCCGAATACAAAAAAAACGATGTGTACAAAGATTTTTGGGAAGACAAAAACTGCAAAAAAAGGTTTAAAATTCGCAAAAATTTCTGGCGCTTCGAGCCGAAATGAGTAATTGTGTGTTCTATATGTTTCTATATCTTTATAATGTCAGAAATTGCATTTTGAAAGGAAAATGTCAAATTTTTTGGCGATTCGCGCCATTTTGAGACGATTATTAGTGATTTTTGCCCTCAGTAACCCAGAAATTTGCTAAAATACACTACCAAAGGTCGAACCAGTGATCGGACCGAGGGTACTTTTGGACCCTCGGCCGAGGCCGAGGCGCCTTAAAATCCTTGCCGAGGCCGAGGGTAATGCCGAGGGTCAAGCTTATATACCTATACCCATAAATAGTGCTCTTAGAATATTTTGTATGCACATGAGCTAGAGAATAATCGTAATATTGAATACTTTATCGAATGTCATTTTCAATAATAGTAGATTAAATGTGTGAAGGATTTATTGAATAAAGTCAGCAGAATGAAAGCATACTTAATTTAACAAGTTGCCGTTGAAGACTTGGAAAAGTTAATAAAAAATATGGCTGAACAAGCACTTAAAAACTTTTATTACCATACATAAATAAGAAAACAGTGTCAAAGAAATAAACGAACAAACGAATTTTACAGTTTTTGTCTCTCCAAAAATCTTTGCGCATGTACAAAGACAGTCCTGAAAAGTCTGTACATTATGAAAAATCTCTCGAATACAAAAAACCGTGGTCCTAAATGTGATAATTCGGCCTGGATATAGTTCATAAGATTATTTGGCGCGAAGCGCCGAAATTTTTATGAGCTTTTGATGAAATTTACACATAAAACTTGACTGAGAAAGCTAAAACAACTTGTACTACAAAATCAGAAATATTACAGATATTGCAATATGCCAATTAAATCTTGTAATAAGCACTACTGTGCTTAGAAATCCAATGCAACATCAGGATAAATTAGTCAATTTTATCTTTGAACGGCTAAATGCGCTGAGTTATTAAATAGTACTTGTTTTGCATAAAATTTTCAAAAACAGTATAAATGGATACAAAAGATATTTAAATCTGCATAAAGATGCCTAGATTACACAAAAATTGATTTTTGAATGTTTAATGCCTCTGCTTCAATCTGAATACAGTATATTAGCGATATTTTGCGCGGAGCGCCGAAATTTTTTGAAATTTCCTAAAAAATACTGAAAAACGATATAATTAATATCACTTTGTCCAAGAAAGTATTTTAACATTGTATAAAAATGGCTCCAAAAAATGCACGAGCCAAAATTGATTTTTGGCAAAACCTGCATTTATTGGCCACTTTTAGGTGCGTTTTTGCGATTTTCGGCCGAAAATTCGTAATCATTTGCGCCCTCTCCCATAAAAATGGCCGAAAACCATACGTGTAACAGGAAGGGCTTTGGGGAATTCCCCACCCACCCAGGGTTGGACGTCCTCCCCTAACCCTTGCCTCCAACGTCAGAAAATTTTGACCCACCCTCCCACTGTTTTTTTTTGTACGAGACAAAGATTTTGAGGCTCGTACAAAGATTTTCGGAGCCATCTTTGTACAATGTACAAAGACTTTTTGGGCAAAGTAATAGTAATTTTAACGTTTTTTGGAGTATTTTTTAGCAAAATTTCTGAAAATTATCGGCGCTTCGCGCCGAGTATCATAATTACATTCTATTTAGCTCCAAGCGCGGGCATTTAACACTCCAAAATCTATCTGTAAGCATCTCTGTACAGATTAAAGCATCTTTTACATCTATTTTCACTGTTTTATAAAGATTTTATGCAGAAAAAAGAACTATTAAACAACTTTGCACTGTTTTCTGCCGTTTGAAGATAAAATTGACTCTTTTATCTTTGTGTTGCATTAAATTCATAAGCAAATTGGTGTCTATTATGAGATTCAGTCAGCACATTGCAACCGCTTATTATTTATAATTGTGTAACGAAAGTCATTTTAACTTGCTGAGTCGAATTTTATGCGTAATTTCAACCTAAGACTCATGAAAGTTTTGGCGTTTCGGGCCAAACTAATATAATTAGCTGTATTTAGGACAAAGTTACACCTTTTGCGAAGAGTGCGGGTCACGGATAACAATCTAGTAGTACGTAAAAATGTGTACATTCAATTGTATATCTATACGTTATATGCACAAAAAAATTTTCGCTCGTATAAAGACTTTTCCGGAGATCTTTGTACATGTACAAAGAGGCTCGTACAAAAAAAACAGTGAACCTCCCCATTTTTGGCGAAAATTTGCGCTTTGTTGGCTATTTTAGGTCCTTTTGCCATTTTTGACATAGAATTAGAGTCGCTAATCCCCCACCCGAAATTTCTAGCCGTTACATGTATGCCGAGGAGCCCCTCCCGAAAATTTTGAGCTGTTTCATTCATGTTTTATAGTGACAGTTTGTCTATTTATTCTTGCTTACATTCAAAAATACTCTATCATTTCGGGAAATTCTAATAGTTAGCTGCACTTTTGCCATAGTAAAAATTGGGTTCAAAAATATTCAAAACATTTTCACCAAAAATCGTCTGACAGTGACTTGAGTCTTGTACCCTGAGAGGGGGTAATAAACCTCCCTCACCCCTCCCTTCGGGAATGTGTATTTCCGATCCATGTAGCAAGCATGAGAATTAAAACTTAGTCATCACATGAATAATAAATTGGCACTTTGCTGTATGTAACTTTGTGTAACTGGGTACGCGACTGAAACCACAAGAAAAGTCTATAGGTAAAAAATAGCCTTTGTACTGCAGATGCATTCTAAATAGTTAATATTCAACAGACATATTAAACTTATTCAAATTTGATTTTAACCCTCGGCGCCTCGGCACTTTTCAGCTTCGCCCTCGGCGCCGAGGCCGAGGCTCCAAAAAACGCCGAGGCTTGCCGAGGCCGAGGCCTCGGTCCGATCACTGGGTCGAAGAACTCTGTTTTTGTCACAGTAAAATCGCTACTGTACCATATTATAGTACCCGAAAATTTGTGTGTACAAAATGTACGAAGACTTTTAGGGACCATCTTTGTACATGTACAAACGGACCTTGTACAAAAAACACTGCATCTACTGCTAATTTGTTCTCTTTTTTCTACACTCTTGTTTTTTTGCTAAATGAAATCTCACTCTAATTTTTGTAATTACGGATGGTTCACTCATTGTAGGTTTTTAAAAAATTCCAGGAGAATCATGCTATCGTTAAGTCTTTAAATATTTCTACTCAGACATGAACGGTTCGAAATTTCGGGTGAAGGCCCCTGCATACACGCACAGCATTGGAATTCTGGGGGAGGTGAGAATCAAAAGTGCCGATTTTTGGATCAGAGGTAGCGGATACGCGTCGAAAACATAATTTTTCGGTGGTTTCGATGATGCTCTATATTTCTCAGATCATAAAATCATGAGAATTTCGAAAAATCAAAGATTCGAATAAATTGAAAAAAATTTAAAGAAATGCGTATAAGGCGCGAAGCGCCGAAAATTTGATACTTTTGAGCAAGCAGATAGCTGAAAACGCTTGAAAAGGCTCCTTTTCTACGAATTTCTTCGGAAACTCTTGGAAAGTCGCGAATTTGGGTGGGGTGAAAACTTTTCTGGGGGAGGAAATGTTTCGACCCCCCAAGATCTTGTATTGTCCTCTGCCAACGTTAAGGGGTGGGTGTAAATGATCTCCAATGTTTGCCCCAAAACGGCCCAAATAGCACTTAAAAACCGCAAAAAAACGCAAAGCTTCCTAAAAATTGGGGGCAAAAGTCAAAAATTTTCTGGTTTCGGGGGATAGGGAGCGACCGGCTTTGGCTGGAAGATTATCCCCCATCCCTCTGTTATACGTATGTTTTAATTGATATTGAGCAAATTTCAGCCGAGTCGGAGAACGCGTCCTCCTTTCTAACATTGCTCTCGCAATGGGAACGCGAAGAACTCGATCGAGAGATGATTCAGCGAGTCGAATTTTCAAAGCAAAACATTGCCAAACTAGTCAAGTGTTTCGATCGACTTTCTCAACGTAGCGAAAAAATCACCAAACTTATGCGCGTCAAATTAAAGGGTGAAAATGAGGATGATGTTGTTGATATTGGACAAAATGCGACTGAAAATGAAGCCAGAAAGAGTGAAGCGATCGATGATCAGTTGATCGCCGACAATTTTGCCTTAAGGCAAGACAATGAACGATTGCAAAAGCTGGCCGCCCGACTGCAAGAGAAGAATCATTCCTTATCTATCAACGTAATTTGCTTGCTTGCATGCATACGCGCACATTGGGATGGTATTGAACATAAAATTTTGGGTAAAATCAGTGGTCTCTTTTGTATTCGGCAAAGATTTTTCTCGATGTACAAAGACTTTTCGGGACCGTCTTTGTACATGTACAAAGATTTTGGGAAGACAAAAATTGCAAAAAAACTTCTAAAATTCGAAAAAACTTTCGGCGCTTCGCGCCGAAATGAGTAATTGTGTGTTTTATGTATCTTTATAATGTCAGAAATTGCATTTTGAAGGAAAAAATGTCAAGACAACTGTTAGTGCTTTTGGCCATCAGAAACCCAGAAATTAGCTAAAGTACACTACCAAAGGTCGAATAACTCTGGTTTTGCCACACTAAAATCGCTACTGTATCATATTATAGTACCCTAAAATTGTGTGTACAAAATGTACAAAGACTTTTAGGGACCATCTTTTTACATGTACAAACGGAACTTGTGCAAAAAAACACTAAGTGGAAATGGTATGCATTTATTTATATCGAAAAGGGGTGAATGACGTCCCATTACTGATCGAAAAGGGCAAAAATCTTCGAAAAATAGTCTGAAAACGCAAGTTTTTTCTCTAAAGTCTGGGCAAGGAAGGGGTTGGAAGATTGTTAGAGAAATAAGGAGCGACCAACTTTGGATGCGTGATCTGTCCGAATCTCCCGTTACACGTAAATGTACGAACTTGTAAGAGGAAGATGAGGGGATCCTCCACCCAAAGTTGGCCACCACCTGTACCTAAGAAAAGTTTTGAGCCTCCCCCTGATTTTAAGGAAAAAATTGAATTTTGGGCCGTTTGTAGCCAAAAATTGGAGGTCATTTACTCCCTACCGACGACCCCCCACCCAAAATTTTTAACCGTACATGTATGAGTACGAAGGAGAACTTTCTAACATTCCAGGCCAGTGTAAAGCTTTTTCGGGTTTGGTTTAATTAGAGGAGTTTTTCAAGTATAGTGAGAAAAGAGTTTCACAATTCAAGAAATAACCTACAAGATTTTCTACGCCAGAAGCGGTTGCGATGCGATCTAAGGATATGACATGCGACAGAAGTGGCATGTAGTTAAATAAAAATGGCCTTTGAGCTAAAATCTTATGTCCTTGCTATCCTATTTTTGCAAGTCGATTCACTTAGTGTTGATTATAGTGTGAAAAAATAATGAATATGTGACAGAAAAGGCATGTGCATTAAAGCAACGCACTAGTGAAAGTAATTCTTGGTACTTTTCCCGTTCCTTAAGAATTGTGGAGCTAAAAAAGGGCTATCGTCGTCATTTTAACGTGAGGCAAAATGGGAAAACTTAACATGGATTATTTATCCCTGCACTTTATGTATTTCGATGTGACATCTATTTTTTATTATATTTTATATTTAATTCAATAATATATTTATATTTATTGATTTAATAATATTTGATAATATGGTTATGCTCTATGTTAGTCTTCAATGTCATTGCAGTGCGCTAAGCTGACCGTAATTTTCAAGAGATTATTGCTCAATTCAACGTGTTCTTAGCATAGGGGGCGGCACCAAAATTCTGGGGGCGCAAGATTTTTCAAAGGTCTAAAAATGGCCCTAAAAATGGTGGTATGGCGAAAAACACAATTTTTCAACGTTTCTTATCGAGCACTATCCATTGGCATCAAAAAATTGTGAAAAAAACGAAAAAAATTGAATTCTGTGGAGTATTTTGGTTTCTGGGGGGACGTATTTTGGTTTTTTCTAAGGTGAGGGTCATACCAGTGATCGGACCGAGGGTACTTTTGGATCCTCGGCCTCGGCCGAGGCCGAGGCGACTTAAAATCCTTGCCTCGGCCGAGGCCGAGGCCGAGGGTAATGCCGAGGGTCAAGCTTATATACCTATACCCATAAATAGTACTGTTAGAATATTTTGTATGCACATGAGCTAGAGAATAATCGTAATATTAAACACTTTATCGAATGTCAAACAATTCATTTTTATTTTCAATAATAGTAGACTAAATGTGTGAAGGATTTATTGAATAAAGTCAGCAGCATGAAAGCATACTTAATTTACAAATTTGCCGTTGATGAAGACTTGAAAAAGTTAATAAGAAATATGGCTGAACAATCACTTAAAAACTTTTATTACTATAAATAAGAAAACAGTGTCGAAGAAATAAACGAACAAACGAAATAAGCCAAGTAAAGACAGAACTGTAGCCATTGTTGTGCTCGCTTTTGCAGTAATGCATGTTTAAACACGCTTTTTCAGTCATCCAATTCTGGTGTGGCAGGTAATATGACGGAAACTGCACTGTACTTTCCGATCATAGTTTCCCAAGGTCCAGAGTTGAGGGAAGGGTGAATTCCCAAAATGGGGGACCAGTAAATTAAGTAGTGTCTTTGTATGAGCGAACAAATTTTTGTAGATATTTTAATAAATATATTTTTAAACATACACATTTTTACTTACTGCCAGTGTGTGACCTGCAACCGGCATGCAGTCCTAAACAGTGTTTTTTTGTGCAAGATACCTTTTTACGTGTACAAAGATGGTATCCAAAAGTCTTTGAACATTTTGTGCATGCAAATTTTTGTGTACTATTATAGTATGGTACAGTAGCGATTTAGTGTGGTAAAACAGGGTTTTTCGACGTTTGGTAGTGTATCTTAGCTAATTCCTGGGTTTCTGAATATTTGACATTTTTTCCATTCTAAATGCAAATTCTACTATTTTAAAGATATATAGGACAGACAATTACTGATGCGCCGAAAATTTTCGGAAATTTTACACCTTTTTACAGTTTTTGTCTCTCCAAAAATCTTTGTGCATGTACAAAGACGGTCCTGAAAAGATTCTGTACATTATGAAAAATCTTTGCCGAATACAAAAAACCGTGGCCCTAAATGTGATAATTCGGCTTGAATTTAGTTGATAATATTAGTTCGGCGCGAAGCGCCGAAATTTTCATCAGCTTTTGATGAAATTTACACATAAAACTCGACTGAGAAAGCTAAAACAACTTGTACTACAAAATCAGAAATATTACAGATATTGTAATATGCCAATTAAATCTTGTAATAAGCACTACTGTGCTTAGAAATCCAATGCAACATCAGGACAAATTAGTCAATTTTATCTTTGAACGGCAAAAAAGTGCGAAGTTATTAAATAGTACTTATTTTGCATAAAATTTATAAAGAACAGTATAATTAGATACAAAAGATATTTAAATCTGCATAAAGATGCCTAGATTACACAAAAATTGATTTTTGAGAGTTTAATGCCCCTGCTTAAATCTAAATACAGTATATTAGCGATATTTTGCGCGAAGCTCCGAAAATTTTTTGAAATTTCCTAAAATATACTGAAAAACGATATAATTAATATCACTTTGTCCAAGAAAGTATTTTAACATTGTATAAAAATGGCTCCAAAAAATGCACTTGCCGAAATTGATTTTTGGCAAAACCTGCATTTATTGGCCATTTTTAGGTGCGTTTTTGCGATTTTCGGCCGAAAATTCGTGATCATTTACCCCTCTCCCATAAAAATGGCCGAAAACCATAAGTGTAACAGGGGGTTTTGGGGAATTCCCCACCCACCCAGGGTTGGACGTCCTCCCCACACCGTTCCCTCCAACGTCAGAAAATTTTGACCAACCCTCCCCATTTTTGGCGAAAATTTGCGCTTTGTTGGCTATTTTTAGGTGCTTTTGCCATTTTTGACATAAAATTAGAGTCGCTAATCACCCCTCCTTCTAAAAATGGCCAGGGATTCCTACCCGAAATTTCAAGCCGTTACATGTATGCCGAGGAGCCCCTCCCGAAAATTTTGAGCTGTTGCATGCATGTTTTATAATGATAGTTTGTCTATTCACTCTTGCTTACATTCAAAAATACTGTATCACTTCGTGAAATTCTAATAGTTAGCTGCAGTTTTGCCATAGTATAAATTAAGTTCAAAAAAATATTCAAAAGCTTTTCACCAAAAATCGTCTGACAGTGACTTGAGTCTTGTACCCTGAGAGGAGTGTAATAACCCTCCCTCACCCCCCTTTGGAAATGTGTGTTTCCGATCCATGTAGCGAGCATGAGAATCAAAACTTAGTCATCACATGAATGATGAATTGGCACTTTGTTGTATGTAACTTGGTGTAACTGGGTACGCGACTAAAACCATAA
The DNA here is from genome assembly GCA_036768485.1 of Mermis nigrescens. NCBI lineage: Eukaryota > Metazoa > Nematoda > Enoplea > Mermithida > Mermithidae > Mermis > Mermis nigrescens. The sequence goes on along the minus strand of JAVLUZ010000150.1, from coordinate 2,648,374 downwards.
GAAAAGTCTATAGGTTTAAAATAGCCTGTGTACTGCAGATGCATTCTAAATAGTTAATATTCAACGGATATGTTAAACTTGTTCAAATTTGATTTTAACCCTCGGCGCCTCGGCACTTTTCAGCTTCGCCCTCGGCGCCGAGGCTCCAAAACGCCGAGGCTTGCCGAGGCCGAGCCGAGGCCGAGGCCTCGGTCCGATCACTGGGTCATACCCCCAATCCCCCCACGCCCAGGTATGGTTCTGAGTCTTAATTGTATAAGTGCAACTTTTGTTGATTCTTTGTAGTTCTCTCGTATGAAAGATCGTCTGTGCGCGGCTGAAACAAAACTAGACGAAGCTAAGAAAGAATTGGAAGAAAGCGAATTTCAGCTAGGGAAAGCCCATGCTTACAGCGACAAGCTGCAGTATCAGCTTAAGGAATTAACAGTGAAATCGCAACAAGTCGAGCCGATTGCGGTTTCGACTCCAAATGACCCCGGCGTGGCGAGTCAAGAAGGATCGGCAGGAGGAGGAAACTGTAATTCTTAAATTGGGTCATGCGCAGTATGGAAATTCCGGGGGTGCAACCAAAAATTCTTTCAAATTTTATTTTTTACTCATAAACGAATAAACGATGGAAATTGGTTGAAAACGCAATTTTGGGTGTTTTTGACTATGCTCTTTTCATGTAAAGCATAATAACATGTAAAAAATTTGAAAGAATGTAACAAAATTGAGTAACTTGAACAAAATATAATCAAAAAGGTGTATATAACGAAGCGCCGAAAATTTGACACATTTGGACATATATGTACAGCTAAAAATGAACAGCACACTTTTTGGAAAATCTGGAATTCTGGGGGGCGTGTGTGCGCGAAAATCTTTCTGAGGGGGGGGGGTTAAAACCCTCAAATCATGTATCGGCTAGCTGACACCATACATGCTCAGCATGGGAATTCTGGGGGTTGAAATTATAAAGTGTCCTTTTTTGGTCCCAAAAATTGTAGGTACCGCGTCAAAAACATCGTTTTTCAGCGTTTCAAGCGATGCTCTATCTTTCTAGAGCATAAAAACATAAAAAATTTAAAAAGTCGAATAAATTGGACAAAATATAGTCAAAACCATACATGATCTTGAAAGAGATCATTTTTCACCCCCCCGCAAAAAATTTTTCACCCCCCGGAATTGGCGATTTTTCAAAAGTTTCCTAAACTTACCGAAAATTGGTAGAAAAAGTGTCTTTTGAAGGGGTTTTGGCTATCTATTTGCTCAAAATCGCCAAATTTTAGGCGCTTCGCGCCATATATTCATGTTTTAAGCGATATATTGGTCAATTTATTCGACTTTTTTCGAAATTTTTTTAATGATTTTATGCTCTAGAAGGATAGAGTATCGTCAGAAACGCCAAAAAACGATGTTTTTTAACGCATACTGGCCATTTTCGGGCCCAAAAAAGGCACTTTAGGTTTTCAACCCCCCAGAATTCCCATGCTGTGCATGTATGGTCAAAACATGAGTATAATGGCGCGAAGCACCAAAAATTTGGCACTTTTGAGCAAATAGATACATAGCTAAAAACGCTCAAAAAAGCACCTTTTCTACAAATTTTTAGAAAATTTTTTGGAACTTTCGAAAAATCGCCAATTCTGGAGGGGTGAAAACATTTTCGCGGGGGTGAAAATTTTTCTGGGGATCGAAACCCCTCAAATGATCATGTATGGCTGACTCTATTATTTTAAATCAAAAACAATCGCAGATTTCGCTTTTTAATTTAGAGGAAATGCTTTTTATAAAAGACCGAGTTCAAAATTTGAAAATTTTTAAAAGTTAGAACTTCACAAGAACTTCGAGGTCACCCAATTTTCTTTGCATGAAACGTTTTCCAATCCGTTGCTTCTCGTGCGCTAGCTTCCGCCGAGAATTCATCAAATTCGTTAGTGGATCGTAATCAAATAATTGAGCTAACGGCGAGTTTGGATGAACAAAGAGAACTGGCTTCGAATCGTCTGTCCGAGTTGCAAGAGCTGACTGATAAACACGTTAAATCTTTACAACAAATTGAACAACTGAAAACCGATGTAAGAATGGTTATTTTTCTAAATTGTTTAATTTTTGTTGAAAAGCTTGCTTATCATACCTAAGCGTGGGGGTTTGGGGGTTTGGTCCCCACAGAAACCAAAATACCCCCTCCCCAGAAAAACCAAAATACCTCCAAAATTTAATTTTTGAACATTTTGTTGTTGTTTTTTTCGCAATTTTTTGATGCCAATGGATAGTGCTCGTTGAGAAACGTTGAAAAATGGTGTTTTTTCCGCCATACCACAATTCCTAAGGCAATTTTTTAACCTTTGAAAAAATCTTGCACCCAGAACTTTGGTGGCGCCTACCTATGTACAATGTTGCTTATGCGTACATTAGTCGTTTTCTGAGTTTTTGATATTCTGAGACTGTTAAACCATTGATTTCGCTTTTAACTAGAATGACATTAGCACGCTAAATGATTTAACAGTAGATTTGCAGGATTCGAAACATTTTTTAGCGTTTTATCTCGTAGATTTAATATTAAAAAACCTGCAAAGCTTTTAAAAATTTTTAAAATTAAATGCTATTAATATGACTTTCCTTTAATCATGGCCAAGTTACTGTACGTACATAGCTTTCGCTTTTTGTACATACATGCTTTTGTTTTGTTTCAGTCTGAATTTCTGCATAATTAGAGGAACGGACAATTGAAATAGAATGGACTACAAAGCACTTATTTCGTCATGTTGAACAATAATAGTTAATGTATGTAATAAAATATTAATAAAATATTTTTTTATCTAAAGTCTTATTGGAATTTACTAAGTCGTTAATCGCTTTTATTTTATTATTTTTATTATTTCTTCCATATATGTACGTATTTCATCTTTATTTTTATTTATTTTTGCTGTCGTTGTAAAGTTAAAAAAGACGAAAACTTTTTTCAAACAATAATAGTTTGAGCATTAAAAGAAGAAGTCGAAAAAGAAAACAGGAAAAATTAGCGGAAAATTGAAATTCGTATCTTAAAAATAAAAATAAATATAAAAAGGAGACAAAAATGAAATAAATTAAAAAATAATGAAAGCTAAACCTTCCTATGACCGATTCCTTAGATAGATCAAGTATATAGTGCAGTGTGGCTGGACATGCATGCATGATTAAGAAAGATGATTAGGTATACCTGGGTTTGGGGTGTATGGACTCCCCAGAAACCTAAATACCCCACAAAAGTCAATTTTTGCAATTTTTTTTGTTTTTCGCAATTTTTTGATGCCAATGGATAGTGCTCGATGAGAAACATTTAAAAATGGTGTTTTTTCGCCACGCCACCATTTTTAAGGCCATTTTTCACCTTTGAAAAATCTTACACCCCCCCCTAGAACTTTGGTGCCGCCCACCTATGGCTATAATGCCATCACTACTTAGAGGAAAGGATGCATCTGGGATCTTAACTCATCAGGATGGAGAACAAGAGAGAATTGTTTAGGAAAAAGAAACATCGCAAAAAAAGAAACGAAATAATTAATTTTTTCACAAATCGTATGAAAAAATTTGAAATGTTGACTTAGGGTTTTTCTGTTTATTACTCTTGATTCAACATTTGGAACGTTTTAGTGATGGTGCTTAAGCTTGCAAAAGCGGAAAAATTAGCTATTTGGCTCCTTCTATCGGCCATACTATGCATCTTACAGGGTGGCTACAGAGGGTAATGAACTTTTTGTTATTTTCGGTTCTAAAACAGATATGGATACAAGTATACGACGATGTGGTTTGATTTACTGTATTTAATAGAGCAATCAATTTTTTATGAGATTTCAAAGTTTTATTCAAGAGTTTACCGCTATCGGATCGGTTTTTGTTGACACATTTTTAAATATTGAATTTTTGACTAATTATGCACATGAAAAAGTTAATACGTTCTGTCGGTCGGAGTGAAATTTGTACGGTACGAGTTATTTATTAGAGCATTGTAAGCAATTTGTACATTTCTGCGACTAATGTGCAAAGATTCAACGGAATCAAGAATGATATTACGATTCACAGATTATCAGATCGATAAAATAAAAAGGGCAAGCTCTTTTCATAATCTTGCCTGCGTAATTCATCAAAAATGTAATATTCATAAATTTTTCAGCGAAATTCGCTTCAATGGCGATAAACTCACAACTGATAGCAAATCGGTTGCTCTATCGAATTTGGCAAGCTGCATTATCTTATCTTTTCTACAACGGAATTGTACCAAAAAATGTCGGTTCCTATATATGTATTACTTTTTGAGCTACCCTATCAGACATGCACATCATGGAAAAAACGCCTTTTCTACGACTTTTTAGAAAATCAAAAATTCTGGGGGTTAAAAATATTTCTGGGAGTAAATACCTTTTTGGGAGGAGGGTGGAAACCCCAACTTTTCCAAGATCATGCTGTATGTACCGTACCCCGTATACATACATACCTTCGAGGGCATAACCAGGCGGCGGAGGGGGCTCGGGTTTCGGGTCCCCCAAAGGAAAAAATTAAAGTTCTTGTAGTCTGCAAAAGGACAGCCAAAAGGCGTTTTTAGCACACTCTTGAGGTACTAAACTCAAAATTTTTCGGTGCTTCGCGCCGGATTTTTTATTTTCTGTCTCATTTCTTACCTTAGAAGCCCAGATTTGACTTTAAAATAGCTAATATGTCAGAACATTTCGGCGCTTTGCGCCGATTAATTATTTTTGCACTACTTTTTTAGTTTTTTTAGTGAAACCTCAAAATTAGGTGCAAAGACAAGAATTTGGAAAAGTTTTGAGTCAAGCTTAAAGTTGATATTGAGAAATTAGTCATGCAGATAGGTCAAAGGATAGATTTTTGGTATCTAAGTTTGACGTCAAGCAGGAGAATTTTTTTCAATTTGTTTTTGAATTTTTTTATTTACCGTGACATAGATCTCGTCGAGAAAAGCTCGAAAATGCCATTATTGTCGCATATCTCCTAATGTTCTCGAGATATGGGACTTCGAAAATTTCGCCCCCCTCCACCGAAATAATCCTGGTTACGCCCCTGCATACATTGATACACATGTCCAAGATCAGACCCAATCAACATGCGCTTCTCTTTATCCTATTCCTCCTGTTCAAATAATAACACTTGTGGTTTTTGACACATTTTTTTCGAACGAACGAGTAGTATCATTGGACGTCAATTTATTACATTTTCGCTAAAATGTTTTGGCAAGTTAAATATGATCGATTCTCTGTATTGCTTTAGATTAATTCTATTCCCGAACAATTGATATTGTCCTCAGTGCAATACACTCGACTTCAGACGCAGTTCTCCGTTTTGTATAACGAAAGCGTCCTCTTTCGCTCTCAACTGGAAGATATGCGGACGCAGCTGATTGCCACAAAAATGTCACATTTCAAGCAAATCGAACAAATGGAGAGCGAAGAATTGCTGGCTCAGAAACAATTGCGGGCGGAAATGGTCCAATTAGAGGACCAGTTGTCTCAGGTATTTTAACGCTCTTTCTGCACTCGATTGCGTTATATCACCATAGTGTCGTTTAGTAGTAATTATAACGGTAGGTCGATCATGACCTCAAACAAACGACAGGTGAAAATCTATTTTCCAATTACATAGATTATTATACCTGGGCGTGGAGGGGTTTGGGGATATGCACCCCTCCCCTCCCCGAGAGACCAAAATACCCCCTCCCCCTGCCAGAAACCAAAATACCCCCCCCAGAATTCAATTTTTTAAATTTTTGTTGTTTTTTTCGCAATTCTTTGATGCCAATGGATAGTGCTCGATGATAAACGTTGAAAAATTGTGTTTTTTGCGCCATAGCACCGTTTTTAATACCATTTTTTGACCTTTGAAAAATCTTGCACCCCCAGAATTTCGGTGCCGCCCACCTATATAGATTACGAATTATTTCTTCAAGGACTACAACACATATGTGCGCTCGAAATGTTTTAGGAAATTTGAATGGCGTACGGTCGCTATAAGGTAATTTATTTCAAATCCCACGAAATACTTATTAATATTCGGCTTACGGCACGTGCTTTCGTTGATTATATTTGTAGTTTTATGGTTGAAAAACGATTTATTTGCTTATGTAAAGCGAAAAACGTGCTAGGTATATGAGCACATACAAAATCGCTTGTAGACAGACGTATGTATGTGCATACTTACATAAACATTTATCTTTGCTTGCAGGAAAATGTTCTGCAAAAGACACGCTATGTAGCAGTACTTTTTAGTGTAATATCCTGAAAATGTCCGGTACTCGACCGATGTTGATTATGAAAATGCAGTCGAAACCCTTGCTCCTTGGGGGACCAAGGGGTTCCGTGTTTACTAACCGAACTGAGTGTGTTTACTAACCGACTTTACACGTAATAATTTTCATCTGTCACACAGCGCTGCTATGATCAAAAGTCCTATTAAGTGGCAGGACATTAATAAATCTCTAAATAGTAATAATTTTGACATTTGTCGTGCATAAAATAAGAGCTTGTTTATATATAATACAATGTGACAAAAAATGAAGTATACTGTTGTTTAGTTACGTCCATAGATGCGCAGCAAGGCCGATCTGGGGGAGGGTCAGCCGGTCCAGGAGGTCATGAAATGAGCTTCTGGGCCAAAATGACCATCAGAAACTGGTGTAAGCGTTAAAATAGCGTTAAAATTACGTTATTAAAAGTTTCTGGTCAATTGATGTAAAGCATCTTTGAAGAAAATTTCATATTTGCTTTCTTTTTCGCCTTCATTTTTCCGGGAAAATTTCCCACCGTTTCATTCTCGGAGTCCAGACTAGACTTGCACATGGGGGTTTTGGGTTTAGAACTCCAGAATGAAAAAATTTGAATGTTTTTGGGGAATTAAGGCAAAATGAAGGCCGAAAATGGGTGAAAATTGAACATTTGTTCAATAGTGCCCTAAATTGACCAGAAAGTGTGTAACAAACAACCTTGTTTTTAAAACTATTTTAGCGCTTACACCAGTTTTTGAGCTTGAAAAAGCTCAATCATTGCCCCCAGGTCGGCTAACTCTCCGCCCCTAGGTCGACCATGCTGTGCATCTATGATCACTTATTAACCGAATTCTTGAGTATGATTAAGCATAGCAGTTTGGCAGAGACCGGAGGAAAGGGTGTTTATTAAGCGGGAGTGTGTGCTACCCGAGTGTTTAATATCGAGGTTCGAATGCATTTATGTACAATATTGCATTCGGATCGAAAACGAATGCTTCAGAGTCTAGAATTTTAGGACACGAGCTTAAGTTTTGGAAGGATACAACCTTGCCAGAAAATATTAAAGTAAAAATTCAACTTTGGTGTACTTTCCTCTTTCTTTATTAATTTTAGGTTTACTGAGTAACCTAACCATGATCTCACAATGTGCACACGAGCTGTTTATCCTTAATCGCTTACTAGTCTGGCTCATTCATAATCTTTTTTAAAGCGAAATTCTAGATCATGTATTTATTGCCTGCTTGCTCCAATTCATCTGAACTTTTTAGCATAAGCGTTTTCTACACCCACTAATTAAGTGCAAATTACAGCTAGTTATTGTGCTTGGTTACACAAAAACGTAACAATTTACAAAATTTGTTACATAGTTTATTATTGAGTTATTTACGTAAGAATCCTTATTAGCAACGTGTATTAGTCATGCTAATTTTACGTATCATTAATATTGATATTAATAGTAGAATCAATTTTACATGAAATAATATTAAATATTATTCACAATGATGATTATATACGAGGTGTCAAAGTTCTTAGCGACTACGTATATACAGCAGCTTTTGAGTGTTGTTAAAAAAGACTTTGTTGGCATGAATCGCACATGCACACTGGGGTGTATGGGGGTATCCACCCTCCTTACCACATTTTTTGAAAGGCATACCCCCTTCAGGCCAATTGCGGATTAAACATTATTTTTGGAATTATCAAAGAGCGCCAAGCGATGCCCAGCAGTGTAATCTGAAGTATTTTTCGAGTAGAACTCTGTCCATTCATTCATTCAGACACTTTTTGTCCATTATTCTGTCCATATTTGATAGTCCAATATTTCATCGTTCTTATTATCATTTGTTTTCGTGCCAACTTAATCACGAACATTCAAGAATAAAATACAAAGCATTTTTACGGGTTTTGCCGGGGAGGGGGTGAGGAACGTTTAAAAATTAATTAAAAAATCGACGCAAACTCATCATTTCGGGCCATAATTAGCCTTAAAAATTTATCATTTACCCACCCCCCCAAGGAAACTCGGTTCACCTCTTATCAGAACATTTACCGTGTGCATATATGGTATAAATCAGATCTAATGTATCTCCTTTCTTTTATGTATACGTATCTGTAGGTTCGTCGCGAGTATGAAATGCTGCGAGTTGAATTCGAGCAAAATTTGGCGGCCAATGAGCAGTCGGGTCCGCTCAACAAAGAAATGCGGCAGTTGTTGACCAGCTACAAAGTGCAAAACGGCCAATTTAGGAGCGAAGTGCAGCGTTTCAAAAGAAAATGGAAGGACGCTGTGTCAACCATTGCTAAAGTGCAGAAAGAATTGGACACTGAGCGAAAATCACACGAAAATTGTGCCCACGTTTCTTTGTCTAATGGTAAAAATATAGCTGTGCCTGTACATACAGGGTGTTAGGAAAAAAGGGTTCATTTTGTTTTTTGGTTGAAAATCACGAAAATTGAAAGACTGTTAAAAATTTTTTTGCCAGTTTATGGTACAACTAATTTAAATATGCTAGCAAAAAATTATAGTATATCGCTCGGTGCTAGTTGCTTGGCGCCTTATTAATCAAACTCGACCACGAATTTACTGTAAATTTTCCATTTTTACAATGCATGGTACGCTACCTGCTGCACCAATCCTCTGATCAGGAAGTTGTACTGTGACGTTTAATAAGTTTCATTTTATATTTAGGATGTTCTCTGAATATTATGTAGTAATTTTAAATCAAAAATTATGTGTCGTTGGAAGTTCGGACCCATCATTACACGAATTGTTGCCTTTAAAATTTGCACAGCAAAGTGTGACGCACTGTTTTTTTTGTACGAGCCTCTTTGTACAAGTACAAAGATCTACGGAAAAGTCTTTGTACGAGCGAAAATTTTTTTGTACATATAACATATAGATATGCAATTGAATGTACACATTTTTATATACTACTAGATTGTTATCCGTGACCCGCACGCTTCGCAAAAGGTGTAACTTTGTCCTAAATTCAGCTGGTTATATTAGTTCGGCCCGAAACGCCAAAATTTTCATGAGTCTTAGGTTGAAATTACACATAAAATTCGACTCAGCAAGTTAAAATGACTTGTGTTACACAATTATAAATAATAAGCGGTTGCAATGTGCTGACTGAATCTCATAATAGACACCAATTTGCTTATGAATTTAATACAACGCAAAGATGAAAGAGTCAATTTTATCTTCAAACGGCAGAAAACAGTGCAAAGTTGTTTAATAGTTCTTTTTTCTGCATAAAATCTTTATAAAACAGTGAAAATAGATGTAAAAGATGCTTCAATATGTACAAAGATGCTTACAGATAGATTTCGGAGTGTTAAATGCCCGAGCTTGAAGCTGAATAGAATGTAATTATGATACTCGGCGCGAAGCGTCGAAAATTTTAGAAATTTTGCTAAAAAATACTCCAAAAAACGTTAAAATTACTATTACTTTGCCCCAAAAAGTCTTTTTACATTGTACAAAGATGGCTCCAAAAATCTTTGTACGAGCCTCAAAATCTTTGTTTCGTACAAAAAAAACAGTGGTGTGACGCTTTAATAAAATTAGTGACTGTACGAAACTTGTGCACAAACCTGCTTGAAATAATTAATTTTGCTCAACTAGATGCCTCTTAATCCGTATTTATGCATTTTGAAGAAAATTACATCACAGCGTGCTTCACCCTGGTCTAACTTCTTCTCCTTAGGAAATGTGCGATATTTGAGACAACATTGACACTGAGATCAGTGAACACTCTAAAACTGCAATTGTGCTTTCAGCGCCATCTTAATATTGTTTTCATTTAAATATCATGTACTAACCTTCTTGAGCTACCCAAACAAATTCTGACATTTATTACATAAATTTAAACGACGCTGAGCTTTATCTAGACAAAATGTGGTGTTTCAAAGCTAGGTCAAGGTTTACCTTTGAATTTGTACTGTAGTATCAGCTAAATGTATAGTACGACAATTAACTCTTGGCACAAGGTAAACGATATATGTATATCAGGTCATCTGTGGAAAGTTTTATCAACTTTTTTCAACTTGTTAAAAAGTTGTTGAAAAAATAAAAACATATCCTTTTTTCCGAACACCCCGCATATGTATCTCTTTGGCCTTTATTTTCAACTAATTTTTAAAGTGAATATAGACCCAAGTTAGTTCAAATGACCCTTGTCTCGCTTATTTATTTTTTATTATTTTAAAATTGCGATATCAAAATGCAACCGCGTTAATTGTACTATGTTGTACCAGTGACTTTGAATAATGAATATCCACGCCTTGAAGGAAATGAGGCCCCTAATGTACATAATTTAGCATAAGATGATTTTTTACTTATACATACATATAGTGTTACTAAGAAGTCATCAATACGGGAAACAAGCAAAAAGAAAAAAGGGAAAATGAGGAGAAAAAATAATTAAATAAATAAATACATAAATAAAAAGGCAAATACTAAAAAAAGGAAAGAGAAGAAAGAAAGACAGATATAGAGGTGCATCATGCTATTAGTAAGAAAGAAACAAAAAGGACGCGTGAAATAGCACAAGTGTACCTAAAAAAATTATATTATGAGAGATTACATGTTTGATGAGGTGCAAAAGTCTAAATGAAACAGAAAAAGTAGGCAGGATTATAAAACGAAGGCCTACATAAAAAGAAAAGAAAAAGGAAAAAAGGAACGCAGGAAAAAAATCATATAAACAGACGAGGTCATCAGAGAAGAACTTGCTACAGTTTCGTGCTACAGTTTTTTTGTATATATGTATTTAATTACCTAATGATCGCTTTAGCATTCATATAGTGAATACCTATAAATTTTTGCTACTCGCTTAAATTTTTCTAATTTCAAGATTTATATCGTACAAAAAACTTCCATTTTCCCCAGTCCTACAATTAAACGTTAATTATGAATCATATTATTTTTGAGTCAAAATTGTTGCCATGAAACCTCCAAAAACTAAACTAATTGGCTTCTGTTTTGGCTACAATTCAAACTCGAATTTTATTTTTATTTAATTTCATTTTGTTTTATTTAATTTTTATATATTTTTATTAAATTTTCTTATGCTTTTATCCATTATCACTGTACATTTAAGATCTGAACGTACATGTATATTGTAAAAATACACATTCTTTACATATGGTCAGCCAGTAATCTGTGTCTCATCCGCTGTACAAAAGATGTTATTCAGCAGATAATATTAGTCTAGCGTAAGCGTAGAAATTTCTATGAGTTTTCAGCTAAATTTGCACAAAAATGGACTCAGAAATCTATAATAATTTGCATTGTAGAATCAAAAATGATGCTGCAATTGCAATACGATGATTGAGTTTCGCAATCAATGCCATCGCGCTTATGAATTCAGGGTAGGTAACATAAAAATGAAAAAGCTTACTTTGTCTTCAAATAGCAAAAACAGTGCCAAATTATCAGTTCGTTTTCCTGCATACAATCTTCAAAAACAGGAGAAATATATGTAAAAAATGTTTACGCCTGTACAAAGAGGCTTGAGATGATTCAAAAATTGATTTTGGGATTTTTAATGGTTGCGCTTGGAGCTAAATAAATCTTAACCCTTTTAGTGGCCAACATTCCCAATCGGGAACATATTTTCAAAATTTTGTTGCAAAACAACTACTCATCTAATTTGAATAAGACTTGTTTTGGATGAGAAACAAGATGTTTACTTATCCTCTCATAGCAATTTCAAGACTTAGTTATGAGTATTTGCTATGCTATACTGTCATGGGTTAGACAAAAATAGCGAAAGTTTGTCATGTTTAGAAATTTGCATATTGTCAATCGACATACAAAAGTTTTGAGCCAAATGTCATGCAGACATGTTTGCAGAGGTTTTCTGATCATTTTAGTATGTTATTCATTTTTATTTAGTTGTTCATCAAAAGTTATGGTTAAATTTATATTTGATGTTCCTGTTTGGGAACGTTGGCTCCTAGGAGTGCAAAAATATTTAATATATTCAATTCCTGGAAAGAGAACAAAACCTATGGGGCAGCATATGTAACCTAGGCTATGCTCTTTAGCGACCTCTCGTGCATTTGTTCAATTTTCTAGAGCTCCACAAGCATTCTGGTATGACTCCAATGCACATATTCAAAATATTAAATGCAGGTTTATGGGATTCTTTACTTGATTTTATGTGTTACGATTACACAACAATGTAGCTTTTTGATTTCTAGCGGTTTTTAGGCTAAAATTCAAGTGTTTCTGTAAATAATTTTAGGTGCTTTTGCAGAAATTACCTGCTCTACCTAACTTTGCTTTACTTTTTTTTAACTATAACTTACAGAGCCATGAATCTTTAGAGGTTTTGAGACACAGTTTCTTGAAGTCATGCACAATTCCATGTGTTTTTGATCTGTAGAACTTGCCATGTACTTTATCAAACTTTATATAACTACTGATTTCTAACATTTATTAATAGCTCAGAAGCATGCTAGCCACATAACTAAACTTTGAGTGTAAGTTCATTGGACTATCGATAACAACTGCGGATAGGTAAATGTCCGAATGAGTAAACGTATGATATTATGACTTACTTCTATTCACTGTAAAATTTTACTTATTGAAAATTGAATGAAATTGCCAAATTGACTTAGAGAGGAGAGCTTTTGTTCTGATTTTTTGCATACAGTCTTACATTTTACAGATTTGAAACATATTAAGATTGCATCGCTGTAGCACATCTGTATCATAGAGCAGACTCTAAAAGGTTAATTACGATATATGACGCAAAGCGTCGAAAATTTTCGGAGGCTTTACTGAAAATGCGAAAATGATTTGAAATGATTATCGTATCACTCCAAAAAGTTTTTGTACATGTTACAAAGTTGGTTTATAAAAGCTCTGTACGAACTTTGAAATCTTTGCTGCTGTGATATTTTAAAAGGAATCTCAAAAAAATTTTACAGCCCTTCAGCAATATTCCTGACTAATTCGTATTTCTGCTAATTCATTGTGATCCCTCAGCCTTAACCATATCGATCTACATATGTAAGACATTTCAAAAATTCTGGAAGGCGTCCTTAATTCACCATTCTTTAATTACAAACCCTTTTTACATAATTATTTTACCTATCGAATTCTCGGAATTTTTTGATGAAAATTTGCTTTTGTTTTTTTCGATTCTCACTCAACTTATACTCATTTAGAAACTAAAAATTCAGTTCGGAGATGGGGAACATACATATGTCACCATTCTGAGAATATGCATAGATGCCAATAATTTCAATTTGTGACGTATTAGTCTAGATTAACTGCTTGTCTAAAAACTAAATGGAAAGGGCTTTAAAAACTTGCTCGAAATTCGTGAGTTGAGGAAAATTCTATATTGGGTGGCAGTGGGCAGCACTGAAATTCTGGGGCTTCAGGATGGGGTAAATCGCCAAAAATGTTACTAAAAATTGAATTCTGGGGTTCTACAGTAATCTGCTGGGGGAGGGGGTGTTTAAACTTCTTGTGGGGAAGGTACGAACCCCCCAACCCCTTCCCCCACGCCCACGTGTGGTGGCGGACAGCCAAATTTTAGATGAAAGATCAAATTAATCTGTCAGATGTACTGCTACTAGCAAGTTATTAATTTTATCATCCTGCTTCGATGATATAATACTCCATTATGGAATGGGACGTTTTGGCGCCGCTGTTTTGGCGCCACACTCTTTGTAATATGATATATTATTTTTAAATTTATTTATTATTGAAGTATAATTTAGATTCTGTAAGCCCATTCAATTATCTACGTGATGGTATAAATAACTTTTAGAATATCTTTGAATTTAGTGAGATAATTAAATGCATGTAAAAATACACTGGATTTTTTACAGTTTTTCAGTCGTACACAAATGAATGCTCATCGAATTGAAAAAACACTATGCTATTTTGTAACGTGTAGAATCTGCTTTCTGAATATATGATTTAATTTAAAATTGCTCAAAAATTGATTTAATTAGAATAATTTATAAGTTGCTGGCGCCAAGACGTCGGCCCCAAAACGTCGTAGACGGACTCCATTATTATTAGAGCTAAAATTGAAAAGGCTTATTCTTTGCAGAGGAAGTTGAGCATCACATGCGCGTTCCTACCGACCAAAGTGACAAAATTTTAGCCGAGCTAGAACGGAGCGGCGAAGTTTCGACATCGGCCGATTTCGATGATTCGCACTTCGGCGAAGAAGTCAAAAACTTGACGTCGCTGAATTGAGGACAATGTTGAAAAACGTACAAAAGAAATGCGCCGATTTAGAGCTTAATGCTTTGTCAGTCAAACAAGCTACTAGCGAAGAAAAGATTAGAACCGAAGTAAGTCGTCAGAAATTTGTTACTGTACCTATGTATAACATACGTGCACATAGGGACGGTATTGCCCCGCCGAAGGGTCGGTCAGACGGGTACTGTCCGGTGATTTTGAGCCGACGAAACGTTTTTTTGCTTGATTTTTCAGATCAAAAGCAGTGAAAATGCCAATAAAAAATTGACGCTTCGCGCCAGATTAGTATTTTTGCATATTTGTTTACCCAAAAAGCGCCAAAAATTGATTAATTTCTGTATCTTTTAGTGTTAATGGTGATATAAAACAGACAAAATGGACTAAAGAGGCTTTAAAAATGCGAAATCACTACAAAAAGACGTTTTATATGCTATTTTGACTATTTTGGTCGTTTAAGCAACGAAAAAATTCACGAACGCTAAATTTACTGTTTTGGATTTCTAAGATTTTACCCGCTTCCCCCGCCGAACCGTACCTTGTGCGCCTATGATTGATAGTCACGTGGGTTCGGTTTATATAATGATTATTTTTAATATTGCAACTAAAATTTAATTACAACCTACCTACATATACGATTGACTGAAGTTTTGAAGTAAAATTTGATAAGCTTACACTTAGCTCGATTATCAGTCATTCGAAGGTTCTGACAACATCCATTGCCTACTGTACAATGTCATGCATACATGTTTATGGTCAAAAGCTCTGGGAGGGTGTTAAATTGAGTTTCTTTTGGGGGGGGAATTAAATGAGTTATTTTATTTTCATTTAATGTCAAATTTTTGTTCATAGTTCGTCAGATGAAGTCAGCTCGTGTCATATGACCTTTTTTTTATTAATGTCATCTTTTAAGAATGCAATACGAAAATTTTTCAAAGAAACGGGTATTCTGCGAGTCAAACTCGACTCACGGGCATGTTCATTTCATTTGTATAGTCTTATGTCTTCGTAATTATTCATTTCAAATTTTGTACTTGAAAATGGCGTATGCTTTTAAAAATAGATTACTTCTTAAATTTGTTTAAAAACAATTCTGATCAGCACTGTTTTTAGATCGGCGCAGAGGCTTTTTTGCATGAAAAAATAGAAATTTAAATATTTTAACGGCATTTTTGAAAAAAAGATTTTTAAAAATTTTTCGGCGCCCGAATTTGTTAAAAACGTATTATTTCTGTTTCCCCATCACTGTTTTTTGTTTCATCATCATCGAGCAGAGTACCTGCTTTAGTAACTTTGCAGAAAGGGAACCCATGTTTTTATGGCGCTTTTCGCCAGATTAATTGTTTGTATATTATATTTGTTTTATAAACAGCCGAATCTTGTGCTTGACATTGAGAGAACAATTTTTGGTGCTCTCTGCATCCACTTACTGACTTTTTGTATTGTTGTTTTTTGCAATAAACGGAAGTCAGTGCAAAGACAGCCTGAAGAAATTGCTCAGCCTAGCATGGACCGGACAATGAGAAATCAGTCGTGTACAGTGTACACAGATAGCTTTAATATTAGATTTTTTGTATTAGTTGAAAGAGGTGAAAATGTTATATATATATATTTTTTAAATTTACCGTCAGCAGCGTGTGGAGCTCGCTGAAAAACGCTCGAAAATGCCTTTATTCTTGCCTATTACTTCTACCTTTTTTGTTGCGATAATGAGAGGCTCCACGCGCAAACGCTCTATCCTGGCCATTAGCGGCCGCGCAAATGAGAATGGCGCTAAAAAATTGCTGTAGCTCAGTTTTCTTGTTGATGCTCATATGTAGATCAATTAAGAACATTCATAACGGTTGTATTTGATTTAACGGGCCATATTGATAGATTATTATGATTTTATAAGTAGCTTTTGGAGATAATATTTAACAGTATCGTACGTATCCAGTACGATATAAGCATAGGTGGGCGGCACCAAAGTTCTGAGGGGTGATAGATTTTTTCAAAGGTCAAAGAATGGCCTTAAAAATGGTGGTATGGCGAAAATACAATTTTTCAACGTTTCTCATCGAGCACTATCCATTGGCATCAAAAAATTGCGAAAAAACCAAAAATTAATTGGGGGGAGTATTTCGGTTTTTTGGGGGTGCATACACCCCACGCCCAGGTATGGTCAATAGCCCGCTTATTGTTAAGCGAGTCAGATTTGTTACCATACATGGGCAGCAGCCGAATTCTGGGGTCTGGGTGGTGTAAAACTTGAAAAAGAGCCAAAAATCGTGTTAAACAATCAATTCTGGGGGTTTATCACTCTTTAGAGGTTCTTAACTCCCCAACCCTCCGCATCATTCCCCCCACACTCACGTGTGTTTGTTATTGTTCGAATATGACTGGATCTAGGACAGTATTCAGTGCAGACGGCGAGGCAACTGTCTCCGCAGACCTGAAAACATTTTTAGAAACCAATATACTGCGCGGAAATCGTGAAGTTTCGCCGGCAAACTTATAGTATCGGGGACCGGCCGCACGGTTGTTTTCGGGGGCGGAGCTTCGTTAATGAAGGTAGGCTATGATTGGTCAGACAAATAAATGGTCTACTGTCTATTGTTAGAGTGAAAAGTAAGAGAATCGACTGTTTCGATCTGCACTTAGGACATCTCCAGACATATTCACTCAATTTTGCCGATTCTTTGATCAGAATAAGTTCCATTGCATGGAATGAAATCGACACTACTGTGAAGGATTTTTGGCTTTGAAAGTACTGAATAACGCTTAAATTGTCATTACAAATTACATTAAGCTCAAATAGATTCATTCTACTATTAAGTCGACCGATAACGCAACACAAATTAGATTTTTCCCGTAGCTACATTACTAATTGTCATTTACCCATATTTATTTATCCATATTAACAGTAGCTATTGTTTTACCGGTCGTGAATTATTAATGCCCTGCGTTTGTTTACTTTGCCATTGAGAATACGCGGTAGACCACTTATTTGTCTGACCAATCATGGCTTCCCTTTTGTAACGAAGCTCCGCCCCAAAAACGGACTGTGCGGCCGGTCCCCGATACTATAAGTTTGCCGTTTCGCCACAGTTTCATGACACAAGCTCATGTTTGTCCATTATTCTGTCTAAGTACTTTAAAGAACTATGTGTAATCTGACATACGTAAAATAAGTGGTCTCTTCTCTGCTTTAAATCATCACAGATTTTGGCCATAACGCCCCTGCTGTCGCAAATGATTCCCAAAAAATTGCTCATCGAACAATTTTCGGTCAAACTTAATAAGTTACGTAATATATTATGCGACGAAAAAGGCTACCTACGATTATAAAAAAATTTACGTAAGCATATTTAAATTTTATGCTGCATTTAAAAATCGCCTACTTGCGCTCAAAAAATGAAAAAAATGCGTTGTTTGCTATCAAACGCTATAAATCCGCAAAAATACTAATGGTATACATATACTAACTTAATTTAGGCAAAAACGAGTAACTAAATAATAAATAATTTTAGCTGATAGAAAGCAAGTAGCCTAATATTAAGGCATGCATTCCACTCCAAAATGGAGAAAACACCGCGGTAAATTAAGATTTGGTATATTCGACGAGCATTTGCTCCGCGAGCAATTTTCTGGACACGATTCTTACTTCAATTTTACTGTTTAGAAACAAAAATTAAAAAAATAATTTTTATGATTGAATAAGTCAAACCTCAGCAGTCATTAGTACCGTTACCGGTAGCCTCGTAAATTCAGCAAGAAGCACTCGTTTTACCATTTTTTACCATTGGAAAAACGCTGTTGCTTGATAAAAGGCTTCAAAAAAGCGTGACTTAATTTGAGGAAAGTGAAAAATCAGGATTCGTAGATCGACGTCTTTCTCTAGTCCCTATCCCTATTATGTCGTATACATCTTCTTAATTTTTGTTCAATTCCTTTTTAGACGTACAAGCTACTAAAGAACGAAAATATGAAATTGCGCGCCTATATTTGCTGCATTGCCAGAAAACGCGGTAAAGATTTTATGCCCGGTATCGATGAACCGTACAAACACGCGAAAAAATTGGAGGAGCAGATGGAAAAATTTAAGCGCGAAGTAGCGGCTTGTAAACAGGTGACATTTATATGCATGCACATAATATGCAAATTACATATACATTATAAGACGCGTAGTCAAAAGACCACATTAATAAGGCAGTGTTCTTTACCTCTGTTTTAAAGATAGGAATGCACATATTTGCAAATCGCATTACATAAGTTCAGCCGAAGCAGCTAGTAATTGTAACGAATATTAATTTGATAATTTACAAAATATAGTTTTGCCCATGCATCCATGAAAGGGTTTTCCTTTCATTTATACATTAGCAAGTATACCCTTCTTATTCCACTTCATATCCTTCGTAAAATACGTAGTATAGATGTCAAAGAGCCGAAAATGTAGTTTTATTCACGTCATCATAAGCTTGAAATAATAGTTTTTATAAGTGGGTTGACCACGTACAACTTCATCTTACTTGGACGTCTTCGAACAATCTCTAGCAAAAATATAAGAAGCAGCTTAGTGAATAGTCACGTGATCTTACTTTCGTTCGCATTCACCTGATTCATTAGGTACTATTTAATCTCATGCTCACATCAAAAGTTGCATTCGCTACCTTCGTAAAGTTGGCTTTGGTGCTGTCATCTGTGTTTGACTATCGTCATAATAATATTAGCTACAGTAATCTTATATACGTCGAGAGCAGTCTTACATTTTTTGTCTTTATGCTTTTGGTTAATGTACATGCAGGGCGTTGCTAGCGGGGGGGGCGGAGGAGCCGGATCCTAGGATGAAAAAATATTTTCTCCCGCAAGGGTTCCCCTAGAGGAAAAAATTAAAACTCCTCGAAGTCTATAAAAAAGGCAGCCAAGACTGGTTTTTTAGTGCGCTTTCAAGCTGCTGAACTCATAATGTTTTGGCGCTTCGCGTCGGATTTCTCATTTTTTCTTATATTTGTAATCGTAGAAGCTCAGACATGTCAAATTTTTCCGGCGCTTTGCGCCGCTTTATTGTTTTTCGTATTAATTTTCTTTGGAAGGCCTCAAATGAAATACAAAAACATGCATCTTGAAATATTTTGGAGTCGAGTTTGAGCTGGATATTGAAAAAGTAGACGCGCAGATATGTAGCTTGAACGATAAATTTTTTTATATGCAAGGTTGAAATCTAGCAAAAAATGTCAAATTCCTTCTAAATTTTTTCTTCATAGTGGCACAGATCTTGTCAAGAAACGTTCATAAATTCCGTTATTTCTGCGGTTCTCGAGATGTATGTAGGACTTCAGAAACTCCGCCCCTTCCATAAAAAAATCTCTGGTTATGCCCCCGTGTACATATGGACCACCATCGTATCTTGATTCTTAAGGTTGAGAATTAAGGAAGGGATAAAACCACACGTGGGCGTCGGGGGTTATGGGGGATATGCACCAGGCCGAATACCCTCTCCCCAGAAACCAAAATACCCTCCCCAGTATTCAATTTTCGAAATTTTTTGTTTTTTTCGCAAGTTTTTGATGCCAATGGATAGTACTTGATGAGAAAATTTTTTGACCGTCTTGCACCCCAGAATTTTGGTTCTGCCCTCCTATGAATAAAACCCTATGATTGATTAATGTTGTGCATTTTCGAGCCAAGACCGATCAACGCAATAAATTAAGCTAGAGTTTGTTCATCACTCCTAGGAAGAGGAAACTCTTTTAACGGAAATGGAAGTGACAGGACAAGCATTTGAAGAAATGCAGGAGCAGAACGTACGCCTTGTGCAACAGCTGAAGGAAAAAGACGATGCCAATTTCAAACTGATGTCTGACGTGAGCTAATTTGAATTTCTGTATCTATGCATAAGTTATACAGCTTAATCCATGGTCAAATACAAATTGTAAAATACCCCGAATAAAATATGTGTGATGCGGAATTTAATAATAAAATAAGTAGTCTTGCATTTTCAGTAAAAATATTGAAATATGTATATTTCTCGATGAATTTCGTATTTCAGGCTGTCAGTGTCGAGGAAAGCCAAACAAAAAATATAACGTCTTTCGCCATTTCGAATATTTATGTAAGACACGGATGCCGATTCTATGTAAATTTTAGAATGATAGGGTGTTGTTTTTATTACAATGAAGTTTTTGGATTTTAATATTCACTTCAGCTGTTTTTCGCTATTTTAAATTAAACATGACGTACATACATGCTCAGCAAATACATAAATCAAGAGCTAGTCGCGTCCAAACACGGGCGTGGGGGTTGTTGTACCCCTGAGAAGTTGAAACCTCCCAGATTACTGTAGACCCCTAGTGTTCTATTTTTAGTAATATTTTTGGCGATTTTACCCATCCTGCTGACCCCCCCCCCAGAATTTTCTCGCGGCCTACGTGTGGTCGCGTCCAATTGTTCTAATGATTTGTTCGCGTCATTTAGCGCATAAAAACTAATCAGCAACAAAAGTTGTTGCGCGAGGAGAAAGATTTGTTGCACGAACAAGTGACCGCGTTGCAAAATCAAGTAGAGGCTCAAAATTTGGTTGTTCGGAAATTGGAGGAGAAAGAGAGCTTGTTGCAGCAACAGTTGGCCACTGTGGAAAAAGAGATGGCTTCGCGACAGCAGGCGCTGGATTTGCATAGACGAAAAGCCACCGAAGTAGCTCAATCGTTGGCCGACTTTAAATTGCAAGTGGAAAAGCTATTAGCTCAGATGAGCGACGCGCAACAAACCATAGCAGCCAAAACTGCTGCTGTAGAGGTACATACAAAAAATACAATTTATCTTGTTTTTATCTTCTAGATTTTCAACTTTTTCCATAATTTAAATCCCAATATCGTAAGCTGCACGTGCAAAGTGTACTGGTTGTGAAGTGAAAGTAAAATTGAATTAAGTGTTAACTGACCCTGAACATTTTTAAATTTTTAATTCTGATATGGACCAACTTTTTCGTAGACTCTTTAATACGTTTCTATCAAGACAAATAATAGCTCGAAGTTCTGAACGGGGGTATTCGACAATTTTTAGGGGAGGGGTGAATGACCATCAATTTTTGCCAAACCATAGCAGAAACGCACCTAAAAATGGCCAAAAATCGTAAGTTTTTGCCCAAAACGGGGGTCAAAATTTTCTGAGTTTGGGAGCATGGGGTGACCAATTTTTGAGTGGGGAATCCCCATCTCTTCTATTACACGTATGTTTGTATCGTAGAACGTAATGAAATATGTACATCATACATGGGTACAGTATCAATACAGGGTCAAGTGACTTAACCTTGGCGGCCGAGCAACCCCGTTACTTCGCAGAGAAAACTGAACCAACCCCGCAAGAGTTTTGAAAAGTTCCCAAAAATGTGGCAAAATTAAGGCCGAAAATGGATGAAGATTAAAAGTGCTTGAAATTGACTAGAAACTGTGGAATAATGTAGAGTTAACGCTATTTTAGCATTTATACCAGTTTTTGGGGTCATTTTGGTCCAAAATCAATTTTCCACACACCCCCAGATCGACCATGCTCTGCATCCATCGTTATGGCCAACCCCGCAGGTTCCCAGGGAAGTCATTTGACCCTGAAAAACCTAAGCGTGCTCATGTATGATGCACATATTATATACTAGTTGAGCTGCCCGGCGTTGCCCGGGCTGAACTTAGGCCTGATAGCTATATGGAATTGATATGTCTCTTGTATTTTTTATTTTTCAAGACTTTTGATGTTTTTGGGATATTTCTAAAAAAATTGTTGGTATAAACCATATTTTATTTTTTGGATTTTTTTAAATGTCTTTTGTCAACCATTTTTTTGATCAAATCCATATTTTTGACGTTACAGAATGGTTTTGAAAATTGTTTTGGAAAATTTTTTTCGTCAAACCATATTTTTGATGTTTTAGGATGTTTTGGAAAAATTCTTTGGTAAAACCATATTTTTGATGTTTTAAAAATTTTTTGTTTGTTGTAGCAAAGGGTGTCATATATCACGTGAT
Organism: Mermis nigrescens; assembly: GCA_036768485.1. Classification (NCBI taxonomy): domain Eukaryota; kingdom Metazoa; phylum Nematoda; class Enoplea; order Mermithida; family Mermithidae; genus Mermis; species Mermis nigrescens. The sequence goes on along the minus strand of JAVLUZ010000150.1, from coordinate 2,625,907 downwards.
ATCTCATATCACTCATATGTTATAGCTGATGGTATCTCCTATCTTATATCACTGCATGTTATGGCACAGACAGGGTATCTATATCACACCTATCTTATAGCATTGCCTATCTCGTAGCACAGGGTATCTTATATCCCATACTATCTTATAACATTGCCTATCTTGCAGCTCGGGGTATCTTATATCACTTCCTATCTTATAGCATTGCCTATCTTGTAGCAAGGGGTATCTTTTATAACGTTCTATCTTATAGCATTGCCTATCTTGTAGCACTTGGTATCTTATATCACGTCCTATCTTATAGCATTGCCTATCTTGTTGCACATAGTATCTCATACCATGCCTATGTTATAGCATTATTTGGTTAAACCCGTATTTTGATGTTTCACAGTGCCGACCAATGCTATAACATATAACAATGTACATAGTGTCGCCAGGCATGCTCCCCTTGGCCGGGGTATCCCTATACAAACAGTATAAACTAAGTTTTGAAAAAAATAGCAAAAAATCGGCCATCTCTCGGAATCGTGGAGGCTTATAGCACAGGGGCCAAACCCCGCTCCCTCCCTGTCCAGGGCCAATGGGTGCGCTTGTCAAAATTTCAAAATCGCTACTACACCCCAAGCCGGTAGGCCGATCTTGGGCCAAAACGTCAGCCCACCAAGTTTTAAGGGGCCGGAGCCAACCCCGGACATACAAACACACTTTCACAAATATATATTAGATGCAATACATAATGTCAAGTGGTTTTTAACTTATTATACCTAGTCTAGAAATGGTTTATGATCATATAGTAGTCGAAAATTTAAAGAAATATTGGAAAAATTTTAATTTTCATAATTGAGAAATTTTACAGGAACGCAACGAAATGGGTCCTCGTAGTCACATATGGGCGCAGAGGATCTGGGGGGTTGAATCTTATGATACTAGCGACTTCCCCAGAACCCGGTAAATCCACATAATTGAATTCTTGTCGATTTTTTGCGAGTTTGCCCTTATCAGACTCCAGACTTTGATTGTCGTCAATACATGGTCTTAGTTCGCAAATTTCCGTACGTTTAAGATTTTTTTCTATCATAACCCAATTTTGAAAAGCTGCGCATTTCTTTATTATTTTAGTCTAACAAAGAGTTTCAAGCGAGGCATAAAATTAGGTTTGGTAAAGTTTGTTTTAATTTTACGCAGGATAAAATAATAAATATGTTGGCGACCTCCTTCATTAGAGTTTTTATGATATTTTGTCAAAATTAAATGATCTTATCATTCCAGATTCCTTAAATAACTTAAATTTGCCATAAATTCTCAGAACGCATTCTCAATTGGAATGCTTATAGCAAAAAATTTTATTCTTCCAATTGAGTTTAATAAAATTATCAAAGCGTTAAAGGCTGTCAGTCTTGTTCATGCGTATAGTGTTGATTTTTGTAGGTTTTTAACTTAGCAATGCAGCATCATTAGATTGCAAGATGAAGTTATTGGTCTACAAAAAAGACATAAGCAAGTAAAAGAATAAATATGCACATGATTAAATAATTTGAATAATCTAATAAATAATTTATATACAATGTACATTAATATATAAGTCATTTTCTATTATCAAATAAAGGGAAAATAAGGATAAGGAAATGAGCTGCTCGTATGCACAACTATACATGTAAGTTCTACATTACTTATTTTGCAGGATGTATGTTATTTTGGCAAGGGGACTCACATGTTGATATTGACAGAGTGAAACCTTACTTCTCCATGTTTTCAAAATGTGTCAGCCGGTCATGTACATACATGCACAGCATGGGAATTCTGGAGGGGGGGTGAAATTTTAAAGTGCCTTTTTGGGCCTGAAAATAGTGGGTACGCGTCAAAAACAGATTTACGGCGTTTCTGACGATGCTCTATCCTTCTAGAGCATAAAAACACTAAAAATTTTCGAAAAAATCAAACAATTCGAATAAATTGAATAAACTGTACTTAAAACGTGAACATATGGCGCGAAGCGCCAAAAATTTGACACTTTTGAACAAATAGACAGCTAAAAACGCTGCGAATTTCCAGGAAATTTTTGGAAACTTGAAAAATTGCGAATTTTGGCAGGAAGTTTTAGAGATGAAAATTTCTGGAGGGATGAAACCCTCAAACCCCCTTGTGATCATGCATGTCTGGTAATGTATGTATAGGCAGCGTGTAAATTCTGGGAGTTTCAAAATTTTCAAATGCTAAAGTATTGTCGGAAAATTCATGGTAAAGGCAAAAACTTTATTTTTCTACGTTTCTCATCGAGTTCCATCCATTGGCATTAACAATTGCAAAAAAAGGAAAATATCTTAAAAGTTTAATTCTGGAGTCTACTAACCACACATGGGCATGGGGGTTCTATTCCTCCCCCTTCCCCGAGAATCAGGTAGACCTCCCCAAAAGTCGAGCGACCCCAGAATTGAATTTTGGGCATCTTTAGATAAGCGAATCTATTCCTGAGCAATGTCTTTTAAGACGCGTAGAGATGGAATCGCGTATTTTTATTGTCAACTAATGTTTTTAGGAAGAAAGCTTCAAAATAACGCGATTGCAGGAAGAAATATTTGGTTTGAGAAAACGTCTGGAAAAATTTAAAAAATTTGACAAGTCCAGCGGAACTTCTGATGAAATACTTATAGAAGAAATTAGAGAGCTCAAAGAACATCTAACCTGTCCAAGCTGCAAGGTTTGTTACAGTACTTTGTTATAGCGAAAGGGAGAATTGCGTGACTATCGAGCCTTTCTGCTGCCTCTACGCTGATTTTTCATATCATATTTTTTCTAAAGGCAGAAACTGTATTTTCAGGCTTAAATTCGTGCATATAATTATTCAATGACCATTGAACTTGCTTTTCTGGTCCATTTTTGTTTTTATATTTGTCAGAACTCCGATTAAATTAAATAGATCCATGCATGAATTCGGGAAAATTTTTCTAAACCTCGAAATAAATTTTAAAGCATTAGAAAAATTTTATTTACATAAAAATGAATAACAAGTGGAGCCAGAAAATTGAAAAATTTCAAAAACTTATAGCCCCGATTTTACGAACAAGATAATTAATCGAGAACTTGAGTTTAGGAAACATTTTCAAGATTTGAAAAAATGTATTTATAGAGAAATAATGAATAAATGAATTTGACGAACTGAAAAATTTAAAAGTCTGTTTCTGTGTTCGTCTCTTCTGTCGGCCTTTTAAATTTTCCAAAGTACACACATACTATATATGAGATAAGGTGAATCATTAAATGGGTATTTGTGAATTTCAATTATCTTTACTCAATGTCTTGTGCATAGAAAGCGATTTTCTGCGTGAGGTAGGAGCGGCAAAAGCAGTTCTTTCATGTGGTCTTTAGCAATACAATTTTATTCGATAACGTGCGTTTATGAAAATTTATAAATACCGTAAATAGGTTTTAAAATTACAGTAATCACGTTTCAATTGAGGAAATCTCTTAATGCATCGTAAAAGTGTTTGCGCTTTTGTGGTGTAAAAAGGTTGTAAAAATACATCAAACTATTGCGGTTAGATGGAATGGCCCCTATTTTAGGTTGGACCAAAAAGGCTACACCCCGATGTAATAGGACACAACCTCGGCTGATATGAACATAAGGCTTTAGGACCAAATGCCTTTCAGTAGATAAAAATCTAAAATCTCTTAAAACTGTGTAAAAACTTTTGGCCAGTTGCCAACGGTTCGGGCGGCATCGTGCTTTGTTTACACCCTACCTTGGTTAGGACGCGTATTTACTCTAAGGGGTTTACGCAATGTGCGAATAAATTTTTGACTGCATATATATTGTCAAAAAGGGTAGCATTTACTAATTAATCCGAGATAACGCTGAAACTCTGGGATATAAACATATAAAAGTGATGTGTAACCAAACCGCCATAGCGGACGAACTGCTGGCACATGGCAAAAACCTTATCGCAGTTTAAACAAAGACATGTTTATCTATCTAATGCAGCTGGTCTTAAAATTCTATGTCCATAATTGCCCAAGTTGCGATGTAACGTCGGTTGTTGCCATTTTTGTGGGTCCACCTGTATATAGTGTTTCTTGCCGTCAAATAGCATCGTAGTACCAACCTATTAGAACATTTTTAAACCTAATCGTTTGTTAACGAGACCGTTGACTAGTTTATCATCGGTTTTTGAATTATATCCTAGAAAATTATGGTCGGACAAGTAAACGTCGATTGCAATAAAACTGGAACGCTTGATGGTCTCAAAAATTAAATTCTCTCCAAATGAAAAAAGCGATGTATGGATAAAACCAGACACGTAACAGAGGCAGGGGCTTCTACCCACACCGCCCTTACCTCATCCATTTTTTGAAAAAAACTTGTGTTTTTGGTCGTTTCTAGGTGTTTTTGGCCATTATTGGCCAAAAATTGGAAGGCAATTACTCTTCTTCCAAAATGGCCAAAATTCCGAACCGTTACGTGTATGGACAAAATCGTCGCTTTCTTGTTTTTTTTAAAATTCAAATAGGTAATTCATTGAATATTTTGAGATTTAATTCAATCGGATTCGATAATTCGCTATGTTGAAAAAGTTATTTTCTCATTAGGTGCGACGCAAAGACGGTGTATTGACGAAATGTTATCACGTATTTTGCATGGATTGCTTGAAGACGCGCTACGACACTCGTCAACGCAAATGTCCCAAATGCAATGCCGCATTTGGGGCCAATGACTTTAAACGCATTTATATTGGTTAGGTTGTATTTTTTTGATTTTCGTTCGTCCTTATTCTACTAATTTTCTTTCATATCCGGTTCCAAACACTAACTAAGGACGAAAATTCATAATTACTCTAAGTATACTGTACTATCAGAAATTATGCTACAGCTCACATAAGGGCATAGGATGTAGCGAAAGGGGATTACCTACCAACATAATTGGGCAACAGCCAAATTCTGTGGGTATTTGGTGGTGTAAAGCCGGTGAAAATTAAAAAAAACATGTCAAAAATACAATTCTGCGGGTCTACTGGGGTCACGGGTTCTGGACTGGACCACACATCAGCATGAGGGGTCTGGACCACACATGGACATAGAGGGTCTGGGGGTCCTCCAGAATCCGTCGGACCCCCCCCCCGCCACAAAAATCGATAGACTTTCAGAATTGAATTTTAGTGATATTTTTGGCAATTTATGGTCTGGGCCATAGGTGGGCGGCACCAGAATTCTGGGGGTGCAAGATTTTTCAAAGATAAAAAAATGGCGTTAAAAATGGTGTTATGGCGAAAAACATCATTTTTCAACGTTTCTCATCGAGCACTATCCATTGGTATCGAAAAACTGCGAAAAAAAGCGTAAAATTTCAAAAATTGAATTCTGGGGGTATTTTGGTTTTTCGGGGAGGGGTGCATTCCCCAAACCCCCCACGCCCAGGTGTGATCTGGACCCCAAACCCCCCACATCCAATCCAGAATCGATAAAACCGGCAATTGATTTTTTATGCTTTTTTTGGCAATTTTCGCTCTATCAAACCCTTCCCCAAGAAATTGGCTGTTGCCTACCTGTGCTTACCAGTAACTCTCACTAAAATTAAAATTTTTGGGAAACAATTGCTCCTGTGAAAGGTTTGGTCTAAATTTGAAAAAATCTAACTCAGTGGTCAGACTTTCTGGTGAACCCATCAATTTATTGCGAACGCATTGATGTTTTCATTGAGTCGTACATTTATTGTCAGCCGGATGCCAGCATTCAGTGAGTCATACAAATAAATCATGATTTAAACGAAACGGGCATTTCGAATTTTAAATCTCTGATGCCAAAAATTGATGTTTAAATAGGTGATAAAAAATGTATCTTATCAGAACGAGCCACCATAGGTGGCGCCACCGAAGTTTTGGGGGTGCAAAATTATTTCAAAAGTCAAAAAAGGTCAAAAAAACAACAACAAAACACCATTTTTCAACGTTTCTCATCGAGCACTATCCATTGGCATCAAAAAATTGCGAAAAACAACAAATTTTGAAAAATTGAATTCTGGAGGGGGATATTTTGGCTTTTTGGGGGTATTTTTGTTTCTGGTGGGTGACCCCCAAACCCCCACGCCAGTTCACTAATTAAATTAAAATTATCTCATTTAAGATAACTAGTATGCAAGCTCGCAATGATTTCATTTAATTGCTTGTTTGACTGTATGTGAAGCAGAAATTCGCCATTTCCCACGATAAATAGGCGCGTGATATAAAAAACTTCAAAGAAAAAAACGAAAAGCATAGATGCAAACTTAGACTTTCGAATCAGACATGCGTGATAGGTTCTTGATTATGCACAGCATGGCTGGCCGGTCGAAAATTTGTATTATTCGTACGTTAAAATAGTGTAAAAATTTCTTAGATTGATACTTTTTGGTTAAATTCAAACTTTTTATTTTATCTTTTACTGAGGTATAGATCCTAAACCCCCGCGTACATATATTATCTATTTCCCAGAATAAGAAAAGGAAGAATAAATTTAGTTTCGTTTGGGTCAAAACCGGATAAATGTCCTGCCTTTCCTTATAGACGTGCTTTAAACATGTTTATCTACATAGCATGGATCAGTTCCTGGTGTATCTTGGCATGAATGGTTTTTAAGGCAATTTTAGATTGTTGAAAATAGATTTAAACCGATTCGATACCATTTTTTAGATCACTTTGCAGTGATATTTTGCTTGTTTAGAGATTTTTTTCTTTCGAATTTAACCATCTTTTTATGTACCTACCTACCTACCTGCTTATCCCCTCGTGCATATATAATCAAAAATTCAGAAGATGAATATCGTTTTGAAAATAGGTGTTGTGCATAGAATTCCATGCAAATTTGGGAACTTGCATGTATGTGTGTAGGTAGGTTTGCTTTTGACTGAGGGGTAAACCTACTGTTTAAATTTAAATTTTCATCCAATTGTTCGGTGACTGCCCGAAAGGCGCTTACTTTGTTCCTTTTTGCGTGTCGTGTCGAAATCGTGACATTAAATATGAAAATCCTGTGTTGATTATTTTGTTCCTGAGTCGCAAATATATGTACCCATATAAAATTGCTATTGGTAATTCGATTGTTGAAATAAAATGATTTGTTATTGATGGCGAAATGGAAGAGGAAAATGCCTAGCTAAGACAAAATTACGTACCTAATTCTTTCACTCCTTTCTTAACTATTCTCAAAAAGGCGGCTAGTGTTATTATTAGTTTTTTTAACCTGCCAGAAACAGGAAATAAGTACAAGCTGTCTCAGAAAATCAAGGATTTTACAAGTCATAATATTGCTTGTCCATTCTGTAATTAGGAAATCTAAAAACTGGGCAGGTCCGAGGCCTCACCGGCCAGTGTTCGGTCGCTTGCGCGAGCCAAACCAGTGCCCAATTACCCAAAAAAATGCGGTATCTAATCCGGAGATGAAACGTCATCTCGACGGGTTAAACCGCAAAAGCTATAAATAGCACTTCCGAACAGCGAAACGAGCTGACGGGAAAACAGCGCATGAGCTCGATGAGTGTGTACATAGTGCATCGCACTTACAATTCCCTAAAAATTAATTGGAAAATTAATTCGCAATTATTTAATTTATTTATTCTCAATCCAATATTCAATTAATTATATGATTATTAAATAATTGACTTGAATTGATTAATTTATTAATTTAAATTAATTAACTTTATATAGTTTTTTAGCCTATTTCGCTACTTTTAAGCTCATTAAAATGCATGGTATGTCGAAAAATCACTGATTATTTAATGCGAATGCGTGCTATACGCGTGCACATATTTTCTCCACTGATTGCAATCTGTACACAAATAGTCAGCGATATCGCAAAAAATAGAAAAAGATCCTATTCTCCCTATTTTAGTCGGCGGTATCGCCGACAGAAAATCGAGGCACTTGTGAACCGGGAAAAGCAGTCGGCGATATCGCCGACTTTTACTTCTGAAGCGGGCGGCCGAATTCTCCATGGTCAGTGCCGATGCTAACCCTCTCCACACAATAATTATAGTCTGTTTCACATAAGTTTGGGCACGAACTTTAAAAATATTCACCGATAACAAACTGATAGATTGCGTTAAATGCATTGAATTGATCCGTTATTACCGTAAGCAGTCGGATTGGACTGTCCTTACAAATTCTTAAAATTTATCCGTAACTTGTGTTGTGAAAGAGACTATAGGCCTACGCAGTCAAATTATCACGCAGTGAGAAATCCCTGAAAAACTTCATATTTTACCCTCGAAGAATTCGCAAACTACAACCATAGATGCACAGCATGGCCGATCTTAGGGAGGGTCAATAATTGAGCTTTTTTGGGCCTAGTAGCTCCCTCCTGGGATATTTTTCTAGTTTCGATCATCGGTTTTAAATTTTGCACACAATGTGCTTGATTCAAAATATCGGCAATAATCTTTAAATCGGCCTGCTTATTATAGCAACTGCGCTGATGGTGCGATTTCCGGCGGTAACACCATACGTGGGCAGTGAAAAAATTCAGGGGGGTCAGGACAGGATGGAAAACATTGCCAAAAATGTTTCTAAAAATAGAATTCTGGGGTCTACAGTAATCCGGAGGGGTACAAACCCACGCCCATGTGTGGGTAACATCCAGCCTTGGAAAAAGTGTCGTCGCCGCGTTCGGCTGTTCCTTTGGAAAATAATGATAATGATTCGCTGCTACTTTCATCTGAAATGGAAATTCGTTTAGCATGCGTGTTTGTTTTGTAACGAATTAGCATACAAACATTTCAGCATCAGCGAAATCAATTAAATTATGCATAAGGGTATAAAATTTATCGATTTCACTGGCTTAACCTAAAATGATATAAAAACCTTCAGATCTCCACATCTGGTGACGACTGGCGCGACTGCTTGCTATGGGTGGCATTGCATGAATTCATAGTCTCTGCCCAGGAGCAGGCACGTATAGCTGGCCGCCCTAGTTTGGGGGGACCAGCACCAATTTTGGGGTGTCCGAGGTCCAAAAAGGCCAAAAATAGCACGAAATAATGTTTAAAAAACCTATTTTTCCGGTCTTTTCTGAATTTTGGGGGGTCCGGCCGGACCCCGCATTCCCCCTAGAGCTACGTGCCTGCCCAGGAGTGAAACAAAAATTGCTAAAATTGGTTTAAAAATGCATCTCAATTTATAAAAATTCATTTCTCTAGCTTATTTTACTCACGCGTGCTTGCTTTAAGATTTCATTCTTTATAAGGCTAGATGCTACAAAAAATTAAAAATTTAATGGGAAAAAAAATTATAACACACACACCTGCTGAAGAGCCTTATGTGCCGAAAACCGATAAATACATATGGAAAACACACATGTAAAAATTTGTTGCATGATGTCAAAGCCCATAAAACCTATCAAAGTACCAATGATAACTAAACTTTCCTGAAAAGTCGTAGTTTCGCACAATCATAAAAATTTGAAAAATATAATCAAAGATCATTAAATAAATTTCAAAATTTAAAACCATAAAATTCCCCGATGAAGTAAAGTGTTGACGTGAAATTTGACAAGATAATTATAATTGTATACTCAACGCAAATCACAAAAATGCTCAATAAACTTATCAACAAATATCACTGGATCGTAGCACTCCACCGGTTTGAGCTGCGAAAAAGTACCTACTTAATGCTAAACGAACGTACAAAAATACGAGTTAACGACAAAAAATTATCCGATGATGACAGTTGCGTAAGAAATAATCGCGGGTTAAAAATTAATTTTTAAAATTTATTGATGGAAAGTAGGTGCACAATATGAACGATCTGAGGATCAAGCAAAGAGCTTTTCAAGGCTCATTTTCTCAAAAATTGGTATCAACATTGAAATAGCGTAAAAACTACAAAAATGAATGTTTCTAGTCGCTCGCCGAATTTCCAAAAAATTCTGATTTTTTCATTTTGACCCGTTTAATTCAGCCTTATTCGTCCCAGCAAATTTTATCTTTTGTTCTTCTGTGGTTCAGCTAGACTCCCAACCACACATGGGCGTGGGGGGTTTGGAGGGTATGCACCCCCAGAAGTTGAAATACCCCCATAAATCAAAATATCCCCCAGAATTCAAATTTTGAAAATTTTTTTGCTTTTTTTAGCGATTTTTTGATGCCATTAGATAGTGCTCGATGAGAAACGTCGAAAAATGGTGTTTTTTTCGCCATACGACTACTTTTAAGACCATTTTTTGACCTTTGAAAATTTTTTCACCCCCCCCCCCTCCCCAGAATTTTGGTGCTGCCCACCTATGCTCCCAACCATAAATGCACAGCATGGGCGGTCTGGGGGTCAAGCAAAGTGATTTTCTGAGTCAAAGTAGCCTCGAAAACTTGTATAAATGCTAAAATAGAGTCCCCCTTCACATGTATTCTGCCATGGAGATCTGGTGAACCGCAGAATCCAAAAGCCCTTCCAGACGATCCCCAAAATTTATTTTTTTCGTTTTTTCGCGATTTTTTATGCTAAGTAGATATAACTTGATGAGAAATGTCGAAAAATTGTAGTTTTTGATCCTACCGTAAATTTTTTGGCATTTTTGACCTCCAAAATTTTTTTGAATTTCCCACTACCCCTGTAATTCAGGCGCCCGCAGCCATGCATACTCTCTGCTCCTCGACGTAATGTCTGGTTAGAGAGGCAGACATTAACTTTAACTTATAGCATTTGCCTTGCAAAACTAAAATATAGAAACATACGTTTTCTTCGATATTTAAAATGCATTTTATAGAAGAAAATTAAGTAGGGTCCTTAAGGAACACTACAACTAAATGAATCTATGTAATTCAAATATGAGGAATACGTACCACAACAACGGTCAGGGTCGGCAGGGGAAGGTAAAATCCCAGAAATCCAAACAATAAATTTAGTGCTCATAATATTTTTGCTATTCAAACGACGAAAGTAGTCAAAATATGTAGCCTATAAAACGCCTTTTCGTGGTAATAACGAATTTTTTGAAGCATTTCTAGTCTATTTTCCCTGCATTACATCGCTTTTAGCTCAATAAAATATAAAAATTGATCAATTTCGGGCACATGTTTGAGTGAAAAACACATGGAAGTATCAGACGGAAAAATTTTGACAATATTACTGCTTCTGTCCTCAAAAATGATGCAAAAAAACGTTCCGACAGCTCAAAAATCGCCGGACAGTAAACTTATATCATATCTCATGCTTAGCTACATTCACGTCTAAAGCATTGTGCCTTTTGCAAGGCTTGTGCTACATTATCGGTCGGATTCCTTTCCATACATCAGCGCCAGTTGGTGTCCTCCAGGACGTTTCCCGACCAGCGGCGGCTATCTTCCACTGATTTTCTGGGACATTAGCTAAAGGAGTTGACCTGATCTGCTGATCATCACCATATCGTTGATAGTCTTGCCAAAGATTACCCCATCGATATAGATTTCCACTCGACTGCGCGTGCGTCGGTAAAACGTTGCTTTGGACTGTGGAAGGCCAGCTTATTGGAATATGTTGCCCATGAGATGTTTGAGCACCACGTTGTACATTGTGCACATTTTGTTGATTCCATGGGTCATTGGTGAAGCGGGGTGAGATTGGACGACTTTGATAGCTTAAACCATTACTTTCGGCCATCTGATTGAAGTTATTCAAGCGCTGTATCCACGGAGACTGATTATTTTCCATTTTAGGCTGAAAGCAACAATAACGTTATACTTCGCATATGCAATATAAATCAAAAAAGTTGACAAGAAAATTTTTGAGAAATTTCAGGAACCGAAGCATAGTATCGGTTAAGAAAGACGATTAAATATTTTCAAGAAATAGAGAATATCATTGCCTCAAAGAAGAGAAAATGACAATTTTTAAGTTGTATAATGACATGAAGATAAAAGATTTATATTTGATAGAAGGATTCACGGAAACCGTCGAATTGCTTAAGGCAATGTTGCTTGTCTAGCGAATGCGAAGCATCCATAGATGGGTATAAAATTCTGGGGATGCAAGATTTTTCGAAGGTCAAAAAATAGTCTCAAAAATGGTGGTATGGCGAAAAAACACAATTTTTCAACGTTTCTCATCGAGCACTATCCATTGGAATCAAAAAATTGCGGAAAAAACAAAAAAAAATTTCAAAAATTGAATTCTGGGGGGATATTTTGGTTTCTGGGGGGTATTCGAACCTCTGGGGGGTGCATACCCCAACGCCTACGTGTGGAAGCATCACGTGGATGCATAGCTCTTCGATATTTTTTAAATTTAAATATATTTTTTTGTATTCAGTATGCTATTTGGAGTAAGAAATCAGTCAAACGAAACAGGTATTTAATCCAGGGATTTTTAGCGCTATCCCCGTTTGCGCGGCCGCTAATGGCCAGAAGAGAGCATTTGCACAGTAAGCCTTCCATTGATGCACCAAAAATGTAATTTTTGCAGGAAGTCAAAAATAATGGCATCTTTGAGCGTTCCTCGGCGAGCTCTATACCACGGTGAAGAAAATTTTCAAAAAACATTGTTTTACGTTTTTCAACTCATACACAAAATCACTGTTCACACTGTTAACACAACTGATTTCTCATCATTCAGTTCGTTCATGCTTGATCTGATTGATTGCTTAATCTATCTTTGTGCACTAATTTTCAGTTAATCCTTGGAGCTTTAAGGCATTTTAGGAGAATAAGATAAAACGACGCAGAGTCGGAAAACTCTGGGATCCCTACGGTCTTTTAAAACGCAGCTTCAGTTTTTAACTTCACCTTTGGGTAACTCATGTCAAAAAAATGAAAAAATTTTATTTCGGGTTACCTGGATAATGGACTAGCCTGCGTGTCGAGGTGTGACTCATTAGATTCAGGTAATATGCACTCAGATCTATTCTTTTCTAGAAGCACCGAGAATTTTTTGAAATTTTCTTGGAAAAAAGCTTAGAAAAGGCTATAACTCGAGTCTTTTCATCCGAAAAACTTTTGCGCATAACGTTAATGCCCAAAGTTTTCCAATAGCGCAGGACCGGTTTCCTTTGCTCCGCGCTGAAAAAACCAGTGATTTAATCTCTTGACTTATAAGTACATAAGTAATTTTAGATATATCGAACGAAAACATCTAGAATTTTGATGGAAAATATGGTCCTCAAGTATTTACCTTCTCTTGACCTGGACGTTGAAAGTTCAAGGCTGATATTTGCTGCTGCAATGACCCAAGTCCAACACCCATCGCTGGATGCTTTGACTGGGTAATTATTTGCTGTTGAGGCTGTTCTGGCAGGCTATTAACGCGTTGCTCCGGAATTGTTGCGACGCTGTTAGGTAATCGGAAATTCGAATCAATTATCGGACGATTTAGTTGGCTCAGGAGATTGCGCAATTCTGGTGGATACGAATTTAAAAATTGGGGCGCCTTAAGAAGCATTAGCAATGCGTAATAAAACGAATCATTTCTTACGTATCAAACGAAATAACAATCAGCCACAAAAAATTTTAACGTTAGACCAGGGGCGGATTTAGGGGGGGCGGGGGATGGCCGCCCCCATTGGCCCAAAATAGTGCGCAAAATTAAGCATTTTTGAGCGATTTTTAGCGATTTTCGGCTTAAAACGGCTAATTTTTCTGCCCAAGACAGGGTACCGCCCCCTTAGGATAATCCTAGATCCGCCACTGCGTCAGACGTGGTCTTTTTGATGCGTGTCTTCAAATTAACCAGAGAACATAAAGTGCGTAACACAAATACGCCTTTTTCCCTATAAAAGCTTATCTGCAATCAGGAAAGAGTTGTTATCAATGGATACTGACCCCAAAAATGCCGCATTAGTGAAATTTCTAGTTTTCCAAGAAAATTAAGAACGCATGTTTTATGGGTTTCTAGCGATTTTTTGAACTAAAAGTAATGTAGGCACCGCTATTTCGGCGCTTCGCGCTGAGAAGTAGTCAATTTTTTTTGCAATGGATGTATTTATGAGTCTCACTAATTTTCTGACAAATTTTGATTCTCATACTTTCTAAAATAAATAGCTCTTTAGAGTCGAAAAACATTATTTTTGATTTGATCCAGCGATTTGAGCTTGTCATTCAATCGAGGACAGATTTAAGTGACTGACTATCTGTTTAAGATCTTAGATTTTAAAATATATAGACGCACTCTGCGTTGTAAATAAAAATGCAAACACGTTCGATATGCATATGAGCCACAACCATGCGTGTTCTTGTGGGGGGGGGTGGGGTTTGAACCCCCTAGAATGGCAATTGACCCCTCGCAAAGTGGTTGTGAGTGACCCCCAGAATTGTCGATCTCTTGTAAAAGTTGGTAAAAGTTGTTAAAAAGTGTGCTTTTTAAAGCGTTTTTAGCTCATTTTTGGCTCAAAAATCTCACATTTTTGGCGCTCTGCGCCATATACACATTGTTTAACTATATTTTATTCAATTTACTCGATTTTTTATTTTTCAAAACTTGAACAGCTTTTTGACGTGGACCCATCGATTTTTAGTCCAAAACGAAGACACTTTTTAATAATTTTTTGAACCCTACTAGAATTCCGATGTTGTACATGTATGGCCGCAAAGGAAATTTTTCGGGGAAAATGAGGTAAAATGAAGGCCAAAATGAATGAAAAATTGAAACTTTTCTTCAAAACTGCTGTAAATTGACCAGAAAATGTAATGTAGTTTTAAGGCGATTCTAGCGCTTATATCAGCTTTTGAGGTCATTTTAGCCCGGAAAAGCTCAATTTTCGACCCCCTTCCCTAGATCGGCTGATCCCCAGATTGGCTATGCTGTGCATCTATGGCTGCAATTATTTTCTTAGACAAACAAAACACTATATGTAAGAAGCGGTTACGATCACACACGAATTTGGGGCTCTGAATACAGCACATAAAGGGTAATGATAACATTTTTTGAAACATTGCTTTTAAATAAAAAACTCAAAAATAGTGTTAATAATTAGTTATCAAACAGTGCACTGGGGTCTATTTTATTTTGACATTTATTTACTAAGAATCTCTCTTGCTCAGTAAGGCTATTAGGCCTTTTCTTCAATCTTATCAAAGAACGACCAATATTGATTCAACGATTCGCTGTTCAGATTGAAGTTTTAGCTTTTGCTTAGCAAATTAAGTAAATTAGTCTGATACTCTGACATCGTAAAACTTGCTGGCTGATTAAGTTCTGCGTAAGTTTGATTTTAAAAATGTTGAAAAAACCACACAAAAACAAAACATGTTGAAAAAATGTTAGACAAAAATATTTACAAAATGAAACCAATATTGGACGTACAATGACAGATCGGATTAGCATCGAATGAACAACGTGCTACTGGGTATGTATGAGATGCTATTGCAAGATGCTGAAATGATTTCTGACCACACGTGTTCTTGAAGGGGTTTGAGAGTGTTCTGGCCTCTCCTAGATATGGATACCGACCCCAACCCTGCAATATGGAAGTGACCACACCTGGGCGTGGGGGGTATGCACCGTTCCCTCCCGAGAAACCAAAACACCCCCCTCCAGAAATCAAAATACCCCCCAGAATTCAATTTTTAAAAATTTTTTCGTTTTTTTGCAATTTTTTGATGCCAATAGATAGTGCTCAATGAAAAACGTCGAAAAATTGTGTTTTTTTCGCCATACCACCACGTTGAAGGCCATTTTTTGACCTTTGAAAAATCTTGCACCCTCAGAATTTTCTTGCTGCCCACGTATGGAAGTGACCCGACCCCAACTGTTGATTTTCCGAAAAATCGCATAAAATTAGCTTTTCAAGCGTTTTAGCTAGCTTTTGGTTCGAATATGTCAAATTTTCAGCGCTACACGCCATATACTTATTTTTTAATTATATTTTGTTGAACTTACTCGAATTTTTTTAATATCTTTTCGAAATTTTCTTTAATGTTTATATATGTTAACGAGCATTAATGTAGAAAAATCGTGTTTTGACGTATACCCGTTGTTTTTATCCCAAAATATCCCAAAAAAGGCACTTTTTATAAAAATTTCGTTACTCACAACCAGAATTCTCATGTGCTACACATATGTATATGGTCCTGATACGGCTAAAAATTGATGAAAATAAAATTTTTTGTAGAGTACGTGAAATCGATCCTTAACGTGGATTAACGCAGGTTTTTAAGCTATCTCAGCATTTACTCAGGCACGTATCTCTGGGGGGACTGGGAGGGTTCGAGTTCGGACCCCCCAAAATTCAGAAAAATCGGAAAAATAGGACATTTAAACGTTATTTTGTGTTATTTTTGGCCTTTTTGAGCTTAGTCCTCCCAAAAATTGGTGTTGGTCCCCCCCCAAAATAGGACGGCCAGCTACGTGCCTGCATTTACACTAGTTTTTTAGACCATTTTGGCTCAAAAAAGCACTCTGACTGACACCCAACCCAGACCAGCTGAATTTATCAGAACAGCCATGCTGTGCATCTATTTCTAAGATCATGTCAGACTGCCTGAAAAGCACACTAAAATAACGAATTTTGTTTTTTTCTGTAAAAAATTTCTCATAGTAATAATACACATTAAACCGTGCACCGCGCGTGATCCGCAAGCATTTCGTGCTAAGGAATTGTTTGATTCTTTCCTTTTAAAATGAAGCAATGTTCTTGAGTCAAAGTAGGGCAATTTGCATTCAAATAATACAGATTATACCTGGCCATCCTTTTTTCTTATATGTTTATCACAGCGAGTGCGAATTTTGTGTCCCCCTCACAGCAACAACGGCACATACCTGAGAGGTGCGGTTTTTTGTAATGGATAGATAATTGAAAAACTCCATGTTGATTCTTTTATTTTTGTTTACACTCAATAGCGAGTTAGTAATGAGTATGTGAAGTGTAAACTGAAAAATCAAATAATTGCGGATGGCAATTTTTTTAATGTTGCCCCTGGGTTGTAGATTACGAATCTGACCTTAAAATTTCTTTACACTTAATGTTTGTTGCACAAAAGTGTAAAGTATATGGGTTTTTTTACAGTTTGCGTGTCCTAAAACTTACCTGGTTTTATAATATAGAGGGTTACAAAATCTTAAAACCAAATTTTTTTCTTTCTTAACGCAATATTTCTCGATCTGTGATCATTTTAGTGTAATAGGTTCAAGACGAAAAAGAAATTTCTTTAGCTACTCCGCTAAGTAGGCGAAACATGCTAATTATGCTTAAATGTGTACTTATCTAAGCGTTACACATCCTACTTTATTTTGCTTATATACACTTAATATTGCGTTTTTTATTTCAATGATTTTTGACTTATCTTTAATCATTTTTATTCGCAAACATGCACTGTTTTGAAGATTAACTGGAATAAGAAACATTTTCAAAATACTACCTGCAAATTACTTCATAATAATTATAATAATTCTTATGCGCTGTCTTAATCAAACCGATTCCAATATTTTTTCTTGTTAAATCCATGCAAAATCTATGTCTGTCCTTTTTTGGAATGTATGTGGCTTATAAATTCTCTTAAATTGTTCGCATTTGCTGATGCGTCGACCGGATTGTTGAATTGTGGCAGGAATCGTTCATGTTGTCTTGCTCGACTACTAATTTTCGTTGCTTTCTCGTGCATTTTTCAATTATATGCGATTTTTGGCGGCCGACACATCATTGAGTTGGTTTTACACACTCATGTGTTCGTTGCCATGCCTGGCTTTCGCTTGCTGTTTCTGTCGATGCAGGATTTTACTTTAATTTGGTTAGTAACCTCATTGGCGCAAATCTTAATTCGATAAATTTTCTGACTACCGTTGTTATCTTTCTTTCAGTGTCAACACTTGATATTGAAGCTATAAACTGGAAGAAAAAGTGAAAACTGTTGCGCTTAATCTTTGCTTATGCAAGCTCTGGATTTAACTTACCTCGAGTATTTCTTGTTTGAAATACATAAAGAAAATATTTACGCCAATTGTTAAATCGATCCAACGGAAGGTTACTTAGATTGCTTTTTTGTAATGAGAACGAAGTGTTTAAGAACAAAATCATGCTAAGAAAAAGTAGAATACTAACAAGAAAAAATGCTCCGATGGAGCAAAAACGATGAGTTTACTTGGATTTATTTATTCTTAAGGACGAAAAAGGAGAGGACTAGGGAAAATTTCCTATACGCGCAAAAGCCGTAAGAATGTGCTTAACAGTTAGGCTCCCTCTAAACGACGCAAAAATCGAAGTATATCCTGCGGCCTGTGAAAAATCAAGTTTTAATCACAAAACATTTTTCACTGTTTCGCAATAAATCATTTAAAAGCTTTCATGTGTGTTAAATAATCGATTAATAATTTATTTCACGAGATGTTACCTTCCACAATGCTCTGATGGAAAAAAATATATCGGAGTAAATTGTACACCTCCATAGCCAACTCAATTCAGTCAACAGAAACAGGCATAAACCGCAGAATATACTTCGATTTTCAAGTTGTTTAGAGGAAGTGTAACTGTTTAGCACATTCTTATGGCTTTTGCGCGCATAGGGAAATTTTCCCTAATCCACTCCATTACGTCCTTAAGAATAAAGAAATCCAAGTATATTAACCTTATTTGTTCCATCGGAGCATTTATTCTTGCTAGTAAATAACATACGCAAAAGGATATGTAAAACATTCGTCAGAAAATCGCTAAACGTAAGATTGATCTCACTCCTTATCAACATGCCGAACTCGATTTCTTAAAACAAGTACTAAATGCTCTTAGAAGAGAGGAGGCAAAACTTTTTGATTACAGCAGGTAGGATAAAAAATCATTTTTACTTGCCGTTCAGCTTTAATCATTGGAAACCTAACTTGCTCGTAACTCAAAAAATCGTGCTTCATTGACTTACTGATTAAACGTTGACTTACCAATGATCCTACTTTGTTTCCTCTCTCTTGTGAATTAACCTCTTGTGGATTAACGATGACCTTTTTGTTGTAATCCAGATCGGCAATAGAATTTTGCATCGGAAGTGGTCCCTGGCTCAGAATATTGCCTATTTCAGCCGCGGGTGGTACTGGGATAGTAAAGTCTATTGCTTTTGTGACTTTAACTTTCGTGGTTTGTGTTGGTGTCGTTGTAACTGGTGGTAATGTGACTCCAGGTGAAGAATGTGTAATTGACTTGATTTCATGTATCTATTAAGAAAAATGCAATTTTCTATATAGTCTACTTCGCTCGGCAAACCGATTTCCTTATTACTGTTACACCCGATTTCCTCATCGCCAGACCGGCGACCAAACCAAAGAATTCGCTATCTAATCCGCCGAGCAAAGAAAAAATCGAATGCAGGGTAATAAGGAAATTTGTTTTTCGCGCGAATCCATGCACTAGGTTGAAAAACATTTTATAAACATTTATCCTTTTGATCAAGAACGAATTTGGGGAGCAGGTTGGAGTAGGAGGACGCTCCCGCGGGCTTAACCTAAGCGAAGTAGCTATAATATTTCAAATTCTAATAAATAATATTTCTTTCTCAACGCTTCCAACATTTAGCACAATTTTCAGGCTTTTTCCGTCGTTTGGCGTGGAAGTACTCTCATGAGTAATTAGTAATGACTTGCAGTCTAAAAGCCCTATTTTTTGCATCAAAGATGTAGTTTTTGTATGTAACAAAGATCTGCTGGCTGATAAAAAGATTTATTGGGTGGAAAACAGTAATTTAAATACTTTTGTTATATTTTTCAGCAAAAATTCTTAGGATTTTTAACGCTTCGCGCCTTATCCTTTAGATTTGCATTTGGTTACAATGAGTAGTCATCTTTTAATTATATTATTATTTAAATTTTAGTCATCTCTAGTCATCCTTCAGCTTAAATGTTCCCTAGCTTCCGGCACTTCGTGCCTGGATTTATGGCATAAAACGTTATTTAATGAACTTTGGTCGAACTATTGAATTATTTGAATATTTTCGGAAAAATATGTTGCACATGAACGGTAATGGTATAAAATTGAAGCAGGGAAATGATTCCATGATTTTATTCGAGGATATGCTCAGCAGAAAATATTTTGCCACTATTTTCGACAGTCTTGGGAAATGGGCTTCTATGAAGAAAATTGCGGTTAACGCTCTAAAAATTAACTCTGAAAGAAAATTCACTTTTTTATTCCTTTTGACGAACCTTTTTCCTAGGCCACAAAACTTTTGTAGGCATTTAGATTCTTTTTTTTTTAGCTTAACGTAACCGATTACGAAATACAGGGTGGCCAGCGATTTCTCCAAATAAAATTCCCGGGTTTTTCCTGGTTTTCCCGGGTGATTTGCTAAAAATTTTCCTGTTTTAAACAGTGAATTCAGTGCAGTGTAGTACATGTGCAAAGACGTGCGCGCCTACCCAGAAGTCTTTGCACATTTTTTACGTAATAGATTTTAGCATTACTGTAATACACTTCATTAAAGTGCGTCCTTATACAAAGTTCGATCTTTACTAGTGTACTGTAGCGACCTTACGGACTTAATATACACACTTAAGGAGCTTTGTTAAGAAAAAAACAAAAAATTATCAAATTTATAGAAAACAATGACATAGGTATGCATTCAAAATAAGTTCAAGTCATCTTATTATATTACTAATTCAGTTAGAAGCACTAGAATATTTTGGCTGATTCAAACTTATGTATGAACTCAAAAAGAGAAATAAGTAGCACGTTGTTTATAGCGTTATAATATAGCGTTCTGAACGTATGTATGCCTCGTAAAAGTGGAATTCTCGACCTTTAATAATAAAGCATCGCCGAAAATTGTTATTCTTTATCATTCTCAAGCAAAATTTGTGGCCTCTTTATTGATAAATAGCTGAAAACCTCTAACTGGCGTGTAGCGCCAGAACATGTAATAGTTTTCAACGCCTTAAACTTAGTTTTGAAGGTAGATTGAAGCAGTATTTGTACAAGGTCCCTTTGTATATGTACAAGGATGGTCCTCAAAAGTCTTTGTAAATTTGTACATACATACATGCAGATTTTGTCACTATAATATGGCACAGAAGCGCTTTTAATGTAGTAAAACAGGGTTCTTCGACCTTTGGTAGTGATGGGTTTAAAAATACTACAAATTGTCTCCGCCGAAAAATTTTACAGTTCTCGTTTTTGAATGCAAATTCTGTCATTATAAAAGATATATAGAAGAGAAAAATTACTCATTTCGGCGCAAAGCGCCAAAAATTTTCGGGAATTTTAATATTTTAGACCTTTTTACAGTTTTTGTCTTCCTAAAAATCTTTGTACATATATAAAAACGGTCCCCGAGAAGCCTTTGTACATCGGGAAAAATCTTTGCCGCATACAAAAATACCGTGTTGCGGAGAAATACAAAAGAGAAAATTGCCACATTGTAGAAGAAATGCTGGCGTATCTAATCACTATAAGTTCATGCCAGGTTAAATGTAGGCCAAGAGATAAAAGTGCGAATTGATAAATTAGTATAAGGCACTAGAAAGGTTTTAAACTAATGTTGGAGCTCTATTGGGATAATAAAAAAATTTGTCTGCACAACAGATAATGAATATTATTGTAAGCAGCGCGAGCTCCAAAAAATGTTGATGTTTTTGCTCTTTTAAGTGAATATTTACTCTTCAATGCATAAAGAATAATTACAAATTCTAGCGCGAAGCGCCAACAATTTTCTAAAAATTTTTTGGCATTTGCACAATGTTTTTCTGTTCCCAAAAAAAACATCCTACATGTTCAAAGAGACAACCCGAAATATTTGTACATCGTAAAAAATCTCTGCCGATTATTTAAAAAAATTAAATTTTTAATATAAGTTTGTTAGGAAAATGTATTAGTAGCTTTCAACCTGCGCTTCAACTGCTGTCCTTAACAGAGCTGCTTCGTCCTGAATAAAAGCAATTATTCAATTAGATGCGAAGCACCGGAAATGACACGAAATTTCAAAGAGGTATGGGATCATACGCATACAATGATAGTACAAGCGCGCGCCGAGACAAATTGACAATCAATATGATATGGACCATGCATCGTAGATTTTTCAAGTTTTGTTAAAAAAACAAGCAAAAGACGTTACAATTGACGAGTATTGCGACCAAAATGTTTGAACATTAAATTAACAAAGGAGTAACGGATCTAGAATTTTCCTAAGCAGGGGGGCGGTAACCCAAACTTTCCGAAAACAATCGAAAATAGATCCGAAAATTTGCTCTTCAAGTGTGAAATAGCGTTTTTCCGGCGTTTCGCATTGTCTAATTTTATTTAAATCAGTTTCGGCGTTAGCATTTGTCGAACAATTTTTAACTTTTCGACAATTTCGCTCGGAAAAATCATTAATTTCATCGATTTCAGCAACCGGAAAATTTGTTAAAATAAAGCGGAGGAAGCTTTATAAGCTTGAATTACTGTTCGATCTCCTGTATTTATTGCATTGTGATGCAGAACGTCGAAAATTTTGAAAACTTATTCTAAAAAATAGAAGAAAACTATGCTGAAAAAGTTGTTTCGGCTCTTGAAATCGTCTAAAACCTATTCCCTGAGCATAAATATGGTTTCCGAACCGCTAAGAAAGTAAATGAATGTAATTAAAAGATATTATCCGGCGCGAAGCGCCAGAAAAATCTGAGAAATTATGTTCCCTGACGGCCAAAAGCCATTGCAAATTACATATCCTTTCTTTATCTCGCCAATCATTTTTGGCAAATAGGAGAGGAGATGACACCCCCGCCTCCCTTAAATCTGCCCATGGAAAATAGACCAAAAAATCTTCGAAGGAGCTGCAAGATAGTTGCCAATGCCCGGGTAAGATAAGAATCTGAAAAAAATTCAATTTTAATATTATTTGCGCTTATTAGGTAATAGGTAGATACAATGCAAGTGTAAAAGCTACTAAAGAGGGAATGAAAAACTCCTTAATTATTTTTTGTCCAAGATTTGATGTATGTGCCTCAAAGCGTCGAAAATTTTTAACATTTTTATCGTTTTCAACTCCAATATTTAGCCTTTTTAACCTTCAAAAAACAGAATTGGCGTAAAGAACCAAAAATTTTGTCATTTTCAATCGTTCTAAACACAATTTTGAGTCTGCTAAAAAAATAAAATAGAAAACTGACAAACTGGCACAAAATAATTCTCACCTTGATCATAGTCGTACCTGAGAAATAACCAAGGACCGGTTTCAATATGATAAGCTTAAGTCTGAACTTAAATCCGAACTTAAGTCCTAAAGTTTTAACTAGGATAAGTCCGAACTTAAGTCGGTTTCAATGAAAAATTAAGTCCGAACTCGTTAAGTTTGAACCTTAGTTAGAACTTAAGTTGGAACTTAAGTTTTTGGCGAAAATCGAGCTCAACTGCTGACCGTCGGAGGCGTACAGGGCAAGTAAAGACTTGTGAGGAGGGTACGTCGGGTCCAAAGCATAAATGGATAGCATGCGCAGGTGGGCAGCACCGAAATTCTGGGAAGGAGATGAAAAAATTTCTGGGGGGTGAAAAAATTTTCAAAGGTCAAAAAATGGTTAAAAAACACCATTTTTCGACGTTTCCCATTGAGCACATCCAATGGGATCAAATAATCGCTAAAAAAGCAAAAAAAAATCAAAAATTGAATTCTGGTGGGTATTTTGATTTATGGGGGTATTGTAACTTCTGGGGGTGCATACCCCCTAAATCCCCCCGCCCACGTGTGATAGCATGGCCGATCTAGGGGGGTCAGCCAGTCTGGGGGGAGTGAAAAATTGATCTTTTTAGGCCAAAATGACTTCGAAAACTAGTATAAGCGAAAATAGTGTTTAAACTGCATTATTACACAGTTTCTGGTCAATTTGAAGCACTTTTGAAGGAAAATTTTCAATTTTTATCCGTTTTTGGCCTTCATTTTGCCTGATTTTCACCACTAAATTTTAAATTTTTCCATTTTAGGGGTTAAGATCCCCAAACCTTCCCCCTACGTGCATGTCTGGTCCCAAGTCCAACAAGCCCTGTTGCTCGCTCTTAATCAACGTAGTCATTCATCTAAGCGATTATTCCCATTTATTTGTCCCGTTGTCCTTGTTGCACTGTTAAAAAGCATGGAGGACAAAAAACGATTATCTAATTAGTCAACAAAAGAAATTGAAAAACTGAAGGAGCTGTGCTTATCAAGCGACAAGCGAGAATTACTTGAAGCAGAATTTAATAATGTAGATTCTAGAAAGAGATGGCCAGCTAATGTAGAATTGTGCAGTACTGAACTGACCTAAAACAGCTCCGTGCTGTCTTAAATATCTGTAACTTAAGTCGGAACTTAAGTTCGGACTTAATTTTATTGAAACCGGCTTATTCTTAAGTTCGGACTTATAAGTCCGAACTTAAAAGTCTTATTGAAACCGCTAACTTCGGACTTAAGTTCTAATTTTGAACTAAAGTCTGATTTCAGACTTAAAACGCTATATTGAAACCGGCCCCAGAAGTACGCCTCTTTGCAGCATCCAATGTTTAAGTTGTTTAGTCAATTTGTGCAAAAAAAGTTGCCGCGTTTTCTTTGAATATATTTATTGCTCAAGGCTCACTGGTGTTTTTTGTCTTAGAAAATGTTTTGGATTAAAGAATAAGTTGTTTTTTAAAAATTATCGCCATCTATCCCAATTCAATCATTTTTACATTAAATTGACTAATACTGGAGTTTATTTTAAGAAGGACACTGACGCTATTAAATAAAAATATTGTTCTATCCTGTGTTTAAAACAAAGTCCTGATTCAGCGACCCTTCAGCCCGTGCCTTAAACTGCTACGTAAAGAGTTAGAATATGTATAAATTCTAGAATACTTTGGATGATTTAAGCTTCGAGAGTCAATGCTGGAGCTATATAATAAAAAATAACAGCAATATATTAAACCGGCGCGAAGCGCTGAAAAATTTTAATACTTTTGCCCTTCCAGCTCAGCAATCCTTGCTTTTTTGCCTTAAAAATTTCTATCCATAGAGAAATTCTCGGGTTTTTTCCCGGTTTCTAAAAAATTCCCGGTTTTCCCGGGTTGCTGGCTACCCTGGAAATATGATTGATTATTTTTTCTTAGCAAAAATCCGATTGAACCCAGCTTATGTATAAATGTAAGCAATTCTGATTGCCCAAAAGTATATTTAGCTCTAAAATTCTTAATTTTTATTAAAGTCGAATCATTTGGGTGCGTTATTCCCATACATGTTACTGAGGATGGGGGTACCCCAACCAGAGTTCGGTTGTCTGTCTCCCATCTCTTGAAGCCAGAAAATTCTTTACCTCCCCCAGTTTAAAAAAATAAATTTTAGCTGTTTTTAGATTTTTTGGCCGTTTTTGGCCAAAAATTGAAGGTCATTTACCCCCCCCTGAATGGCCGAGACTCCGCTCCCAAAATTTCGAGCCGTTACACGTACATATGTTTACTCCCGCCAGAACGATATTTCGGAATAAGCTTTACTTCTTCGGGCGTTTCTGTCGTCGGTATTCGCACAACGTGCACGTTGTGCCCTCCCGTGCCACACTCGCCGTTTTTCTGAAAGAGAAGCCCGGCTGGGCATTTACGGGTCACCCACAATCCGCGTCCATTTGCCACGGGGCTGCATTGAAAGTAAGAGCTGGGATCCTCTGGCCTTGTGCAATAAACGTCCGCCAAATCGTCGTGGCTGCACGTTCCGTTCTCCTGGCACAAATCTTCCACATTGAACGTCCGCGGTATTTCGGTCGTTCTCGATGACCTGATTGACATGAAATTGTTACCGTCCGGCTGCTGATGCTGCAGCCGAGCTAACAAAAGATTGTACGACGAATCTGGCGATTGGTGAGGCCTGGGCGCTGGAACGGGAGCTGGAGGCTGACCGAAAACGGTTCCTAGTTCGTTTGGTTCTGCATCTGACGGGCTATTCCCATTGATGTTAAAATTCCGATCTGCATACTTGCATATTCAAAAACGAGTTAGCCACACATGCACACTGGGAGGGTATGGGTTGTCTCCCCATTCCAGGACTTTTGGAAGGCAAGCCCCCTCAAGCCATTTTGGGACCAAACCTATTGCTTGAACAATGATAAAGTGTCAAACGACGTCTAACATCAGTATAATTTCAAGTCGAAAACTTTTTTTCGAGCATTGGAATGTTCAATTCGTTAATGCAGACGGTTTCTTCGTATATGTTTTATGTTAAAGATCATGCCATCGCCCTATTGTTATTTTTTTCATGTGAATTCAGTCACAAAAATTCATGAAGGATAAAACACAATGAGATTAAGTATCCAAATCTGACATTAAAAAGCGAAATTAAGTATTTATTGACCTCCCTTACAAAGAAAAACCGGTTTATCCCTCTCCCTCCCCAAAAAATTTTGACCATGTGCATGTATGAATCATCCTCACATAAATTGTAGCTGAAACGTACGTGCGTATGCAATTTCTATCGTTTTCCATTTTTTACCTTTTTGAAATTACTTATATTTTAACAGAAAATCGTTCACTTGATAAAAAATCAGATGATTAGGGACTGTGTTTTACTCGATGGAATATTTTTAAAGAATTTTTTCTTATTACTGAGATTTTTTATTTTTTATTTTTTATTTTTGTACTTCAAATCGAAATATTTCGAAACCCATTAAAGTTTATGTATGCATCTTCGAAAATCTACGAGTTTCTTCTGATAATTTGAAATAAGCTGACAGCTTACGATAATAAGGAATAACTTAATGCAATTACAAAATACTGATGATTAATAGCAGCTGAGGGCTTTTGCGGAGAAAGCGCAAGCGTGTTTAGAACAAACTTTTCGATGCACTTGAAACGAATGACCTTTTGCAAATTGTCCGATCTACCTATACTACAAGCAGACACACACATAGGTGGGCAGCACCGAAATTCTGGGGGTGAAAACATTTCAGGGGGTGAAAAAATTTTCAAAGGACAAAAAATGGCCTTAAAAGTGGTCATATGGCGAAAAAACACCATTTTCGACGTTTCGTATCAAGCACTATCCAATGGCATCAAAAAATTGCTGAAAAAGCAAAGAAAAATTTTTTCTGGGGGTATTTTGATTTCTGGGGGGTATTTCAACTTCTGAGGGGTGCATACACCTCCCAAACCCCCTCCACACCCATGTGTGGACACACATGGGCAAGATTGGTGGTCTAGATCCCAGGATGAAAAAATAGGAAATTTTCTATGGAAAATAAGCTAAAATAAGAGTCAAAAATAGATGGAAATAAAAAATTATCCGCAAAAAGGCTTTAAATTGGACAGCAATTGTCAGTTTTTGAGGACAATTTGGATCAGAAAGTTCTTAGACTGACCCCTTTTTGACTGAGTGACTTCTCTTAGATGGGCAATGTTGTGCATCTATGATTATAACTTGTGAAACGATTTCCGTCATTTGTGCTGTCACTTTGCAAGCGTGCTGCAAATTCACAAGGATGAATTATAGGAAGAATAATTGACCGTATAAGAATACCATGTTTGCTTAAATTACAATTTATCTTTCAGTAGCATTAAAGTTTGCTCAAATGAGAAATTTTTATCAAAAACAGTCAACGGAGTGATTTGTGCCGTTTATTCCATGGAAACACATTGCATAAAAATTAGAAAAAATAAATTTCTCTTTTAGCTTCTTCCTCTATAAGCATATAGTCTTATTCATTCAACTTTGCGGTTTTCTTTTAAATTTTCCACAAGAAGTAGGCTAGAAAAGCGGTTTAAACTTTTGATGCAGTAATGCGGCTTAAGACTTGCATACGTCTTCAAGTGACTCGACATACCGTAGAATATCATATTTACCGTATTCGTTTTAAACACTTTTGTAGTCACTTAAAACTTTTTGAAAAACCTTAAAATTTAATGAAACAGACTATAGTTTGACTTTGTTCTAAATTAGTACCAATTTATATGCATTATAAAGGGTGCTTCAATAAAAAGGCAGCAGCATTCCAATTTAGTTCATAACTTCGGCTGATTTGCACAAAAAACTTTAGGATTAGTTGCATTAGATAGATAAACAAGTTTTTTTAACCGCGGTAAACATTTTGGCCAGCTACTAGCGGTTTGCACAACGACAATTTGTTTACACCTCACTTTGACATTGTTTAAACCCCATATTTTCTGCATTGTATCACATTACTGCGAGGTATCCTTTTTCGACATTTTTGACAATATATCTAGTCACAAAAATTAATTAGCACATTTTTTAAACCTCAGAGTAGATACGTATCCTGCTGAGCTTAAAATTTCAGGATATCATCAAAATGTGCAAATTGATGGCAGAAGTAATGACGCAATTGGTGTAGGATATTAAAGTAGGGTGTAAATAAATTGCTGAAGCCCTTAAACCGTTGAAATCTTGCCAAACTTGATTACACGGAAAGAAGACGCTCTTGACAATCTAATGCAGCCAGTTCTGAAGTTTTATCTTTACATCAGCCGAAATTATGACCAGACATGCACGTAAAGGTTTAGGAGAGTCAACTAGACCCCTAGAACGAAAAAATTGATTCGTAAGGAAAATAAGGCAAAATGAAGGCCAAAAACGGATGAAAATCGAAAATTTTCTTTAAAATTGCTTTAAATTGACCAGAAACTGTATAATAACGGAGTTTTAACGCTATTTTAGCGCTTTTGCCAGTTTTTGAGGTCATGTTGCCACAAAAAAGCTCAAGTCTTGACCCCTAGACCCGCTGATCCCAAGATCGGCCATGCTGTAAACTTTGCTTATGACCTGTTAAATCGGAATGTATTTTTATGGGCTACCCTGTATATCAAACAGCTTACACGTTAAGTAGGGAATAAAAAATAGTTACATCGGAAGATAATTGTTGAATTCTTACCTTCTGCCGCGTTCAAACCGGGATTCGTATTCAGACTCTGACCGGCGCCATTTTTGTTGCCATTGAGGACGCCTAACGCCTGCACTACCCGTTCAAAGCCGGCCAGGTCTTCCGGCGTAATCAACTGCGACAACTGTTGAGCAGCCGGGCTCAACGGACCGGCGGCGGCGTTGTCGTCGTTTTTGTCGCTCGCGCCGCCGGCGTCAACTTCTCTACCGTCCGATGTTTCAGCCGACGCCGGCGGCGACTGGTCGGCGTTGAGGAATAGTTGCGGCGGTGGCGATGGAGGCGATTCATAATTTTTTGAATATTGTGCAAATTTGGCCATTTTTTCATTAACCATCGATTGGACGGCTGTGGCGTCGAGCAGCGACGCCATCGGTTTCATCTGATCGCTATTATCATTATTGTTTCCGCGATCGTTTTCGTTGTCGTTATCGCCCGCGTCGCTCGGCGTGTTGCTGTTTTTTAGCTTATTTTGAGTGAAAACCGGACCGCTGAAATCACCGGCGTAGACGCTTTTCCACAAATCGCCATTGTTAGTTAAACCCGGCTTGTAAACGTTAGAGGCAAGCAATCGGTCGTTGTTGTTGGACGACGACGCCGATGACGTCATCGATGACAACGTTGTCGTCAAGTACTCGTTATATTCGTTGTGCATGGAGTTAATGATGGAGCTTATATCGCCTTCGCCTTGATCGTCCGTCGATTGACTGACGACGGGACCTGCAACAATGATATCCCAACGTTATACTTGTTTCATTATAGATTCTATATCAATCACTGAAACCAGATTTCCTGGATTACTTTTTCTCGATGCTTTTGGAATGATTTTTAAAGAAAATAAATATTTCGAATAAATCTTTAATTTTTTAAACTTTCAAATTCGTTTTTAATTTTTTAATTTTTACCCAATTCAAGAAAAGTTTGATTCTTCGTGTCGTATTTTATAGATAAATTTTTGCATTTGAATTAAACATATATTTTATAGGAAAAATGATAGCACGGAAAAATGCCTCGATGGAACAAAAAGAACAATATACTTGGGAATGCGGACTAATTAGGAGGTAAAAGACGGAGATGAGGAAAAGTCACAAATACGCGCAAAAAATCATAAGAATCTACTAAATCTGACTTTCTCTAAGCAGCACAAAAATCGAAGTATATTCTGCGGCCTACAGAAGGGAGTTTGCTTCAGTAAGAGAAATGATAACAGTTTATTTTTAATACAGCTGATCAATCTAAGGTAAAGAACGATAAATCATTTTATTAACTCTCAAGTGAATACAAATCCGAACAATCATAGGTAGCGCGTTAGCGCGTACCTATAATATACTTGGGTACCCCCAACACCTGGGCACCCCCTACAGCTATAACGGGACACTTCTGGAAGGTGCGGTTTCTTTTAAAAGAAAGATAATAAAAAAATTCGCTGCCCGTGTTTTTTTGTTTTTCTTGAAACTCAAAATTGACTGTGTAAAGAAGGTGTAAAGTTTTTGTGTAACGTTATAACATAGGACAAATTTTGGGACCTTTTTACTGCGGCATGTGGACAACTGAGTATTGATGACTCGAAGGATTGAACAGAATAGGATAATAGAGGGATGAATTCTACAGATGACACTTTTTTTGTTTTTTGAAATTCGCATTATTTATCGAACGGCAGTGTAAAGAGTGCGAAAATCTGGGGGTGAAAAAGCACTTTTTGGTCGAGTTTTCAACCTTCCTATGTCCGATACTAACTCCGGTTATGAGGTTTTTAAAATGTTTTCTGACAGAAATGTAGAGCGGATCAAGGGCTACATTCTGCATATAAGCAAAGTCTTGTATGCTCTATGGTGAGTTAGATCCTGGGGTTTAAAGTGTACACTCTAGTGGATGGTGTAAAAAAACGGATTTTAACTAAGATTTCTCTGCCAAATTTTTCCGCTTATGAGTCAGTGCAAATCGAAGACAGCATTAATAAAGTGCCTCACAGGGGCTAAACATCGCAGCAAACCGCATTTAAAAACGCAATATTGAGTTATTTATGGGGGTGTAAAGTTCGAAATCAGAGGTAAAAAATGGGCTAAAAAACACGTTTTTTCCGAAGTTTGATTGATAAATCATGCCAAATAATTTTTGCAACAGAATTTTGGCACACAGGAATGTACTACGATTTAAAAGCTACAAATTGTACCAAACCGAATTTCTTTAAACTCAATGGGGAGTTCGGTACGGAATTTTAAAGTTTACAGTGTTCTAAATGATGGAAAATACGTTTTTGTTGCGTTTTTTGTTCGCCACTTTCTCCGTCCAGAAGTCGGGATAAGTCTAATAGAATAAAAATAAAGTGCTTTATATCGGGTGCATGTCAAAGCAAATTGTCTATACATTAATATTTAGCGAGTGTAAAGTCAAAAATTTGGAGTTTTAAATGCGTTTCTGTCTTGTTTTTTCTGCCTGCTTCTCCGGTTACGAGTCAGGGACACGTTTATCAAGTCTAGAAATGGACCAGGAATCAAATTTGATATGCCAGTCTGGCGCATATGTTTACACTCTACGGTGTTGTAAAGTAGTTTACACCAATTGTTAGTTTGCCCATAGAACATTATGTAGACTTAATTTTTTCATAAATATTAATCGTAATATCGGAACAATATCAAAATTACGAATCTGACTAAAATCTTCTTTACACTAGGTGTTTACATGAAGTTTACACTACATATATATTTATCTTCGTTTTTGAGCATTCCTGAAACCTAATTTTTTCTTGGAGCCTAGAAGTTTTCAAAGGATCAAATGTGAGACGTCACGTAGGCGCGTTTGTTTACATCCAACAGTGATGTAAAGTAGTTTACATTCATTGTTTATATGTCCTCAGACCATTGTAGAGACATAATTTTTTCATGAATGTTGATCATAATATCCGAGTAATTTTTTACACTGCATGTTAGCCTTTGTTCTATAGCATTGCAAAAATCGAAATTTTTTCCTGAGATATAAAAATTTACAGGGAATGAAATATATACGTCAATTGGGCGCGCTTGCTTACACTCAGCAGTATTGCAAAGTGGTTTAAACCTAATGTTTATTGTCTTTAAAACATTATGGAGACTCATTTTTCCATAAATGTTGAAAGAAATATCGGAGCAATATCAAAATTACGAATCCGACTAAAATATTCTTTACGCTATGTGCTTGTGTAAAGTTTACGTTACGTGTTAACCCTAATTCGATAGACTTGCAGAGACTTTGTAACTGAAGTCAAGAAATTTTCAAGGATTCATATGTGAGACATCAATTAAGTGAGTTTGTTTACCCTCAAAAGTAATCTAAAGTGATTTAAAAATTATGTTCAAGTGTCCTTAGATCATTGAAGAGATGTAATTTTGTCTTAAATGGGTTGCATTAAAGTTAAATCTTTCTTAGCCGTGTTTATAATATGTTTCACAAAATCTTGCACATGGAGAGCTATCGTTTAATTGATGTAAATTGCCTGCAAAAGTGGTTTAAAATGAACCAGCAATCACACTACTGTGCACAGAAGTCGACAAAGATATACAGCTTTATTGTAATCATGTACATTAATAAGCCGTAAACTGTTAGTATTCTCTACACCTAGTAGTTGTGTAAAGTTTGCACTATTCATTTGTTGTTAATATGTAGTCTATACTACAAATTTATTTTACTACCAAATCAAAGCGTTAGTGTTCCTTACATTTGATATTTGCGTGAAGTTTTTGAATTTTTGCCGAAAATCTTTGCCTTCTAATTTACCAACATCCCGCCTTTTCCATTTTCTTGAAGTTTAAAATCTTTTATAATTCTCTCATAATTTAATGGTAGGTTTTAACTTTAAGTTTCTCTTGGTTTACAACTCTCGCTTAGCAAGCTCATTTTTTCAAAACTTTTTCATAGTGATCAGATTAGTTGCGTTTAGTTTGGAATTGGTGGACGGTCGTTATTTTATTACTCGGCTTAAATAAACCAAGTGACTATCTTTTGATTATTTTCTTCATCGCAAATTCAAACACCCAATTTTCAATTTGAAAATTGACCTAATTTTCAATTTGAAAATTGATCCAATTTTCAATTTGAAAATTGAAAATTGGGTGTTTTCAATTTCAAAAGTCACAACACATTGTGCTTGTGTATTGATTGAGTGAGGATTTGCAATGTGAATTCGTTGGTTAAATTTTTGTGCTTGATTATAAGTGAACTGCACATTAAGAAGAAATAACTTAATGCAGTTTTAATTTGAAAATGGATGGTGTCAATAAGGTTGTCTTGTTTAAAAAGGATAATGCTGATGTTAAGAACAATATTGTTTTCCGCGTTCTTGGACTGTTGTCATTATTGTGGCATGTTACTGATTGTGTTTACTGACTGATGTACTGAAATCACGCTAATTAAAAGTAGTGTACTAGCAAAGAAAAATGCTCCGATGGAACAAAAAAGATGAATATACTTGGAATTGTGGATTATTATGGATGTAAAAGGAGGGGACTAGGAAAAATCTACCTAAAGTCGGAAAATCTGCTAAAAATCACACTTTCTCTAAGCAACGCAAAAAATCGATGTATATTCTGCGGCCTCTAAAAAAGTGTCTTTTTAAATAATGTTCGAAGTTTCAGATAAGAGTGTATAAACGAAATCTATCAAGGTTACTTTTTTAAATTGCTGGCACCTGATTGATAGAAAACTAAGAGGTATTGTATTTAAAGTTGTTTTGTTTTATGAGCATTATAGCAAGCAAAGCAGGAGCCGATTGATTAGTGCACACAATCGTTTCGGGCATGCTAGTGTATCTACATTAAGTCTGTTTCAAGTCAACTTACGTGTTTCCTACTGTTTTTAACCAACCATGTCTTCAATTGTCTTCGATGTTTGCTATTTCATTCAATTGGCTTGGAAGACTGTTAGTTTACTTAATATCATTTCCCATAGCTACTGCATAGCTAACGTGCTGCTGTTTCAATCATTGTTATGGTTGAATATTTATTTTAATCTGTTGGCCGCAGAATATACATCGATTTTTTGCGTTGCTTAGAGAAAGTGTGATTTTAGCAGATTTTCCGACTTTAGGTAGATTTTTCCTAGTCCCCTCCTTTTACATCCATAATAATCCACAATTCCAAGTATATTCATCTTTTTTGTTCCATCGGAGCATTTTTCTTTGCTAGTTGTCATATAAACGGCGTAGCAGTAAGCATTAAACATGCGCGAACAAGCCAGCACAAAAAATATTGGAGGACGCAAGAATAATGAATGAAATGCGCAAGAGTGCGTAATAATAGAACGAAAATTTGAATAGCTCACATAGGATGCCAAAGCTGGAGAAAACGTACATCGGTACGTACGTGTAAGTGTAGGGCCATAATAAGCATCATGACACGAATGTTATAATTATTACTGATATACAACTAAATCACCTATTATTTAAAAAAGGTCAAAGTTTTCTTCTAAGCTCTTTCTTTTTTCAGTTGCCGCAGGATATACTTCCATTTTTGTGTTGCTTAGAGAAAGTCAGATTTTTAGCAGATTCTTATGCTTTTTTAAGCGTATAAATGACTTTTTCCTAATCCCCTTCTTTTGCACCCTTATTAGTCCACAATTCCAAGTATTTTTATTCTTTCTGTTCCATCGGAGCATTTTTCCTTGCTAGTACCCTACTTTTCATTGGCACAATGTGAGTAAACCAATCAGTATAGTTGAAGCAATCAGTAAACTCATAGAATGACTTGCCAAATGAAAGGCAACAATCGAACATCGCGGAAAACGAGATTGCTTTTTCACATCAATATCCACAATGCAAACATGACAATTCATCTTTAATTCATAATCCTAATGTTATGAAGAATAGATTTTAAAAAGAAATTACTTTCTACAACGTTTTAAAATTTAAATTAATTTTCAGTGTAAACTATACTCAATCACTAAGTAAGGGAAAATCTAAATTTATATCCGCAATTCTAATGATAAGGAGAATAATTTGCAAAAAAATTTACGTTATACAGTCTCATGGATATAAAATAATCCTTAAGTGTAAACAATACACAACTTCTAAGTTTAAGGAAAATTGTAGTCCAGTTCGTAATCCTGATGTTGCAGAATGTTTTGGATAACATTTTCAAAAAAATTTAAGCCTTGGCAATGCTCTGAAACTAGAGTTAGTCTCCAGTGTAAACTTTACACAACCAATGAATGTGAAGAATGTCTAAAATTTGATTCGCAATCCGAATATTCCGATTAACATTTTACAAAAAATTGATACTTCACAATAGTCTGGGAGCAAAATAAATTCTTTGTGTCAACTACTTTACATCTTTATTGAGTGCAAATTAATTTGTCTAGTAAAATGTTTGGCCCTTAAGCGTAAAG
The DNA here is from genome assembly GCA_036768485.1 of Mermis nigrescens. Lineage (NCBI taxonomy): Eukaryota > Metazoa > Nematoda > Enoplea > Mermithida > Mermithidae > Mermis > Mermis nigrescens. Next base: position 2,590,859 of record JAVLUZ010000150.1, on the reverse strand, counting down.
CGTTGTTAGAGTTGAGATCATACCCCTACTCATAACAAAAGATCATACACAAAACCGACGCAGAAACGTGTTTTTCACCCCAGACTTAGTACTTTACACCTTCAGAAATAACTCAATATTGAGTGTAACGAAATGCATCTTACTGCGATGTGCAATTCCTAAGACGTTCTCTATTTTTACATTAGTCCGGACATCCCTATTTATAATCGGAGAAGTAGGTAGACAAATTAACTGCACTCACGTCTATTTTAGCCCCAGAATTGCGACTTAACACCTCCAAAATTAACTCGGTATTTAGTATAAATAAACGCAATCGATTACAGCGTATACTCCTAGGAACGCGCTTAAATTTTATCATAGTTCGCACGACTTAATTTGGATTGTGTCCCGGGTGACCGACAGTCCCGAGTGACCGACAGTCCCGGGTGACCGACAGTCCCGGGTGACCGACAGTCCCGGGTGACCGACAAATGGTTTTAAGAATAGATCTGTCAATCAAAAAATTCCCGTCTGGCCGACAGTCCCGGGTGACCGGCTATACCGGGTGGCCGACAGTCCCGGGTGGCCGACTGTACCGGGTGGCCGACAGTCCCGGGTGACCGACAAGTGGTATAATAATAAAATTGTCATGAAAATTCTTAACTGACTAATGATTTCGGAAAATTAATGCCTTTTCAAGTAGGTACGTATTTATGCACATAAATAGTTTTACCAATGCAATAAAATTGCCTATATGAATTCATAGCAAATTTAAAACATGCAGGATTTGGTAAAAAAAGGCCTATTATTTACGTTTCGTAATATTTTAGTGCTATCCTACTTAAACTTATTTTGGCTGCAAAATTACAGCTACATATTTGTGTAACTTCAGTGCTGCGAAAGTGCCATCAAATGATTTACTCGCCATTTAACCAAAAACAGAGGCGTAGCCAAGACTTTTGTGCAGCCAGTTTCTCAGTTTTCGAAAATACTGTGCAACGCTCCACTTAAAAATGTTTATTTTGACAAAAAAGGATTAAGTATCCGCCCGATTTGAAATGCAAATGAGGTTTTATTTTTAGAATTTTTTGATTCTGAAAACGCGATTTATTGCTTATGCATTCCATAGCGCATGTGAAACTACGCTGTAGGCCGAATTTAACGCGCACAAAAATATAAGTAAATCAAGATCTTTAAGACAACTGGACAAAAATGAATATTTGATATTTGATACAAAATTGTTAGTAAATATGCACATTTAATAAGTTTATGTACAATACAATATGTACATGTAATAAGTTTATATTCACATTCATGCAAGTGCAAACTTTATTGCTATTCTAAGAGAATGGAAAAATTACGTATTTTGATTTTGAAAAAATATTTATTCATAGTTATAGTCACACATGGGCGTGGGGGAGTTTGGGGGTATGCACCCCCCAGAAGTTGAAATACCCCCCCCCAGAATTTAAATTTTGAAAATTTTTTTTGCTTTTTTAGCGATTTTTTGATGCCATTGGATAGTGCTTGATGAGAAACGTCGAAAAATAGTGTTTTTTCGCCATACGACCACTGTTAGGACCATTTTTCGACTTTTGAAAATTTTTTCACCCCCCCCCTAGAATTTCGGTGCTGCCCACCTATGGTGATAGTACAACCGGGTCATTTGGGAATTTTCATGTCATCTATCGATCACCCGGTACAGTGTCGGCCACTCGGGACTGTCGGCCAACCGGTACAGTCGGCCACCCGGGACTGTCGGCCATTCGGAACAGTCGGCCAGTAGGTACTGTCGGTCACTCGGGAATTTTTTGATTGACAGATCTATTTTTATACTATTTGTCGGTGACCCGGGACTGTCGGTCACCCGGGACTGTCGGTGACCCGGGACTGTCGGTCACCCGGGACTGTCGGTCACCCGGGACGTTACCCTTAATTTGTGATCGGAAAAGCTAACGAACAAAAAACGGTCAAAAAACAAATATTCACTTGCCTTGCTGAAGCACGGCAGCAATAATCGTCAACAAATCGTACATGCGTTGCATGATTAGTAATCAAAATCTCGTATAAAAATCATATTTTTGCGGTTTTCCAGCGTCATTTCGTCCACAAACGGCTAGAAGTCGTAGTGATTTTCAATACAGTATTAATAAGCAAGGACATACTGGCTTACTACAGTCCCACGCCTAAGCAATTACGAACACATATTTATTTAATGTACCTATCTATACATCGTCTCGCACAAGGACCTGACGCGTACGATCACTTGTTTCTGTTAAGTTTTGTAGCAAACTGCTAACACATTACCGAAAATTCGCATGGGTCAATAAACAGAAACCTCTCCTGACTGGACGGATCGGGTAACTTGATGGGGCTATTGTGTTCGGTGTCTCGTTTTTACGCGTACAACGTAGTAGATATATGTACTTGTACATCCACCGCTAAATGTAAAGTTTAGTCAACCGCCGCCGAATGAAGGAGACGTGATTTATGTTTTTTTAAGTATTTACCGTCGTGACCACTTTCGTTTTAACAATCGAAAACTGATTATACAAGTACCACTTACAATTCGCGCTGAGGGCCCGAATTGTTGAAATAAGACAAGGTGTAAAATAGCCCGATAATTAATCGATCTTTGTACGCATTAGAATAATTCATTTTTCGTTTTAAATTGACTCGATTTTTGAGAAGAGAAAAAAATTTATTGAACAAAAGTTTTCAGATAAAAAGTCGAGTTAAAAAGAATCTGTTTTTTGACGGCCTTAGTGAAAATCCTTCACAAAAAGCGATTAAGACGAAATAACTTTTCCAGCACGAGCTCAGAAAAACGAATTCTTTTCGAGATACTATACACACAAGCATGCATCGTCTCAGATCTTGCCAAAAAATTTTACGAGTAGCATAAAGGCGCGCAAGTAAAATCAAAACTTTATCTCACAAAGAAACAGTATAAATCTCGATAAAAGTTTAATTCAACTGCATACTGTCGGTATTCGGCCAGCGCACAATCCACCGAAACGTAATGGCATATTTCGAAAAATTTGCATACGTGTGTACTTGACAAAATGTGGAAATTCGGGCCAGCTGTTGCTGAAAGAATCTGCTGAAAGAGGCCAACGAAATAATCATCGAAGTTCACTAAAACGACCGTCGAAACAAATTTTTTCACATGTTTTTGAAGTTTTATGAACAAAATTAGAAGTAAACATGTTAAAAGTTCAGGCCCATATCCAGGATTTTGTTTCGGTAGGGCGAGCGCGACCAAAATTTTTTTAAAACACAAGGGGAACCAAAGGATGAATTCGGTTTGCAAATCTTGCTAGCCGGATATCTTAGATACGGGCATAACCCAATGGAAACCATCTTTTTTAGGGCTGGGGAGTCTGGAGTGGCGCGTTCAAGCGCCCCACCCTCCATTGGGGTGCTGGGATAGAGCCCCGGAAAAGTTTGTAAAAAGAGCACTTCGATTCTGAATCGTAACGTTAAAATTTGTACAAAATCAGTCGAATCACTAGTTCTAAATTAATCCTAAAAATGGTCAAAGTTCATCAGCAAATCCGTAATCATAACAAAAAATTGATGTCATTCTTGCTTCTTGAACAAATCTCATTTTCTGCAGAAAACCTGTGAAGAACAGAAGACATAGATGCAAAATACGCTTCAACTTGTGTATAATGACTGAAAATGGAGCGTTAATCCGTGCCTTTAGGACTACATTAGATTATAATTTTGAAATTCGGCGTGAAGCGCAGAAAATTTTTTGCGATTCTTGGCTAAAAAAGCAAACAGGGTAAAGAAAAAATTATTCTCAGATTTCATTTCGGGGAGGGACGTGCACCCCCATCCCCGTGGATATGGGCCTGTAAAAGTTCTTCGATGATTTATCAACTTATTTTCCTTTTTAAAGTCCTGAAATACAATACCAGCATGAAAATTTCAAAATTTTCTCGGATTCTGCCCCAATTTCGAAAAAAGAGAGTGTTTTAGATAGAAAATTTCAAGGCACAACTATTTTGCCGAAAAAAATTAAAGTTTCTTGTTATTAAAGCCTGTCACATTAACAAATAGTGAAAATTTGCTCAGGCTTCTATTTACTTTGTACTGAAGGACGAAGGTTGAAAGCTCGATAGTAGCAAAATAGTCGCGTATTTAGATGAGCTTCCTTGTGAAATAAATGCGGTTAAACAAGATTCGCTCATACTTCAGGTTTGCTCAACACAAATTTGTTTTATGAGGGCAGTCATATTGGAAAAATAATACTTTTAACTGTAGTTGTCTAACTACTTCACACAATTCAATGACAAAGCTTATTTTGAAAAGTGCAAAGAAAGAGCTTTCAAATGACTACTTGTTTGTTTGATTTGGATAAGTAAAAAGAGTTCAACATGGCTGCCATTTTAGTTAGTAATGAAAATAAGTGCGTTTTTTATGTATTATGATTTATAATTCTCAACTGCTTCAAGACACTCAGAATTTTTTTTAGTAAAATGAAAATGACGTGATGTCTTTGATGTTATGCTTTCTACACTTGAAAATCTAATATGCTTAAGTGTGCTAAACTGTTGAAATTTTAATATATCCAATACTTCTGGCTGAATTTACTTAAAGTCCGCTTCAAATAAGTTTGGGCATAAATTTCAAGAATTTTTATGGACAGTAAGCCAACTGATTACGATAATTATAAATCCGATCAATGGAATAATCACAACCTCTCAGTTTACTGTAGGTGAGTTTGAAGTTTATGCTCAAATTGGTGTGAAACGGACTATAATGTATAGTGAAAAAATCCATTATTAATTGTTAGAAAAAACTTTCCTATAAGGAGAAGCAGAAAGTTTTTTTGTTTGATTTTAGTTTGCATTTCAAACCGCACTTTAAACCATCTCAATCCTTATTTATAGTCTGTTTTACCCAAGTTTAGGCATAAGGTTTAAAATGTAATCTCCGAAAGTTTATGCACAGAGTTATGTGAAACAATGTCTATAAAACAATGTCTTTAAAATGTCTATAAGAACAATTCAAAGAGCTACAGGTGGAAGTACTTATAAGTTATAAGTACTTCCACCTGTAGCTCTTTGAAAAGAACAATGAACATTTTGCAAATTTGTCTCAGATGTTTTAATAGACATGTTAGTACGGTAAGCATCGAGTTGTACAATAAACATTTTGTGCAAAATAAGAAGGGATGCAGCAAAACAGTCAATCAGATAAAATAGCGTCAGGCTTTTTCACTTCTTCAATGAAGAAGCAATCGATACATTTCGTGCATAATGAAGAAAAGGCAAAATAAAAGGACGATGCAAAAGCGCCAACCAAATGAAATTTTGAAGCGTAGTAGGTACATGTTTACTAAATATTTCCGTAGCAATCATCGAAGGGGTCGCCATGACATCATTGCCATACTCATCGCGATTTAATTGTTTCCTTCTGCACGAAATTTCTCGAAACCCTAACGATCCCTTAAATGAGATAAAAATGAAATCACATTACATACATATAATGCAATATCTGAAACAGGGCCGTATTTAAGGGAGTGGGGGGCGCCTCCCTTGGCCGGAAAAAAATTTAAAAAGGAATGCACGGAGAGATGGAAAATTCGACTGTCCGGGCGCTTCGTGCTGGATGTGAAGTATTTTCCATCATTTTGGCAAAAGCGTGACCAAAATATGACACCTTTTATATTCTTTCGAGTAAGACAAAATTTTTTCGAAAAAAAGTTGAATTTTAAGATTCTAATCGATAGAGCATATCGAAAAACGTCGAAAAATGCGGTTTTTGAGCTATCTCGCCGAATTTTCCGAGATACAGACCAATTTGTGTTGGGTCCACCCCCTTGGCCGAATCTTGGATACGGGCCTGATCTGAAATAATGCACTAAATTTTGAAAGCTTAATAGAAAACCTGCGAGAAAAATCGTGGTTTTTTATTTTTCTTTCAAGTAAGTACCTACATATTTGATACAGGCAATTAAAACGAAACGAAATTATTTTCGAACGCTAACCTTCATCAAAACATATAGAGGCGCTGATTGAATCGTCCTGGGAGCAGGCACATGCATACGTGTTCTTGGGTTGCTGACCCTCCGCAAAATGGCAAATGTCCCCCAGAATTGTGGATTTTTCGAAAAAAATCGTAGAAAGTGTTTTTAAGCGTTTTCACCTAAATTTTGACTCAAGTGTCAAATTTTCACTTACTAATTATATTTTGTTCAATTTACTCAAATTTTTTCCATTTTTTCACAATTTTTTGTTTTTATGCTCTAGAAAGAACGAGTGCCATCTAAGACGTCCAAAAGTGATGTTTTTGACGTTTCTCATGGGTTTTAGAGGGAAAAAGGCACTTCTAAAAATTTTCGGGGCCGACGGCTCTTACCTCAGAATTCCTATTCTGTAATGTAAATCATCTTGACAAAATATTAAAGACTGGTTACTGTCGTCCAGCCAACGTTTAAATTCTTCTGATTTAAAGACAAAAAGCAAGACGAGTGTTGGACGATACAGGTGAAACATTTTTATCAGAAAAGTTCAACGCAGACGCGAATTTTTATCTTATGAGGCGCCCAATATCAGGCACGCATGTCGGATTTAGAAGACCTTCTCGCAAGAAGGCTTTATGAGAAATGAGGCAAAATTTAGGCCAAAATATACGAACATCAAAATTGCTTGGAAAAGAGTCAAATTAGATAAATTCGGTGGCGGATCTAGGACTTTCCTAAGGGGGGTATCCTAACTTTTACAAAAACATTCAAACATAGGTCCAATACCTTGTTCTTCACGCGCGAAATAGCGTTTTTTCGGCATTTTGCATTGTATAATTTTACTTAAAATGTCTTTTGACGCAATATTTTTTCGAAACATTTTAAAATGTTTGACAATTTTGTGCGAAAAAATCACTAAATTTCTTAGGCTCTAACGAAAATCTGGCGCGAGGGGCCAGAAAATTTGTGAAATTTAGGCGGATGGACGTTCAAAAGCTTGATTTCCTGTTTTTACGCTAAACGTCGAAAATTTTCGATTAATAATAGAAGAAAACTATGCTAGAATAGCTGTTTCGGCAGTTGAAATTGTTTGAAACCTATTCTATGAGCAAAAATGGCGTCCATGTCGTCAAAGAAAGTAAATAAATGTCATTCTAGCGCGCAGCGCCGGAAAAATTTGAGAAATTATGGTCACTGACTGCCAAAAATCGTTGAAAATTACATATCCAGTCTTCCGCCCCTGGGTAAATTATGTATATATTATATAAATTACACAAATTGTATATACCAACTTTAAGCCATTTTAGCTCAAGTAAGCTCTCTGGCTGACAAAAAATATCAGTTGATTATTAGTAATATTTATTAGGAATTCCTGTTTCACAAAAAATAATGATATTAGTAATAAATATTAATAATAATATTAGTAATGGAAAAAACCGGTTTTCTAAAATATTAGTCGGCCGTTACATAAAATATTACCAAATTACTAATAAATATTACTAAAATCACCAATATTATTACCACATTAGTAGACGATTTATTACCGTCTGTTTCATAAACATATTAGTGGCACTAATACTAATAAAATCTCATCCGATATTCGCCTAATTTTTCATTAGTCTTTATTCACCAATATTTGAGGGTATTAATGCTTACTCTATCTTGAGCTCACTCTCTATGTACGTGAAATTTAGTTTCTTAGTTAGTACAAACAGTCAACGATACTTCTGCGAAATTTCAGATAATTTTGACTACTTTTCATAATTACAGGATTTTCCCTGAAGCGTACATTTTTGTATGACCATTCGATATTATGCATGAGTAATATATATGCATACGTTTCAATTTTAGAATCTGTATAAAATGGATTTAAGTTCCGATTCTGAAGAAGAAGATTTAACCACTCTTTGCTTATTTCAGTCGACGTCCACGGATTTTTAGAAATCGAATTAACTTTGATCCAACTGATTTTACCTAAAAATTCCGTTTAAATTCTTCTATTTTTTTAAAAATTCAACAGTTCTTATGAATTTTTTCATTTTTTCAATGTGGCGCGTCGTATGTTGGGCCACGTGACATCACGTAAATAATCGAATTTTTTATCCTTCAAGCTAAAAAATCCTATACTGATGATGTACTCTTTGATTTTAAGCCATTCTTGTTGCTTATTGATGGCGGTTATAGTATCATTAAGTTTGGCGAATAAAAGTTTTTTCGAATCATTAATGCGCATTTAATCATTAATCATTGATAATAATAATTTAACCTCGTCATCTTTTGGCATGATAAACTCCTGAAGGCTAAATTATAAAAAGTTAAATAAGTGAATGAAAAAAAACATAATCTGCACACAAAAAGCAAATCAATGCACAAAGCAACAATCAACAATACGAAGGTACTAATAAAATTAGTAATAATTTAGTAATATTTATTATTGCTTTGTGAAACAGAAAATAATGGAGTAATATTTATTATTAATTACTAATATTATTACTAGTACTAATAATATTATTAATTTTATGTAACAAAAAATAATGAGACTAATATTTATTAGGATATTAAAGGTAATATTATTAGTAATTATTATTAGTCTTTTATGAAAACCGGGCCCAGGCTGACCCACAATCGCTATTGTGCACATGTTTTGGGAATGCTTAGCGAATATTTTCACGTATATAGTTACTGCGCGATATACTAGTGTAGTATATATGCATTGCCATGGTCCCAGCATTGTCACCAGCCCCAGCATAGGCGGTCTGGGTCAGCCATTCTGATGGGGTCGAAAATTAAGGTTTTTTTGGGTCAAAATAATGTCAAAACTTGTAAAAATGCTAAAATAGTTCTAAAACCATGTACAGTTTCCGGTCAATTTCAAGCGCTTTTGGAGTAATTTTTTATTTCCATAAATTTTTAGCATTAATTTTGCCTCATTTTTCTAAAAAATTTCAAATTCTCTATTCTAGAGGTCTAGACCCCCAAACCACCCTTGCGTTCATGTCTGCTTGGGATGGGACCACACATGGGCGTTTGGGGCCTGGGAGTATATGTACACCCCCTCCAGAAGTTCAAGCCCCCGCAGATTACTGTAGACCCCCTCCAGAATTCTATTTTTAGTAACATTTTTGGCGATTTTTAGCGATTTCGCCCCCTCAGCAATTTCTTGGGGCCCATGCATGGATGGGATTCGTGGTGACAACGCTGGGGCTGATGGCACTGTTTGGTCGGTGGCAACTGGCAATGTTGGGACGGTGGCAATGTTGGCATCCTGTGTGTGTGTGTGTGTGTGTGTGTGTGTGTGTGTGTGTGTGTGTTTGTGTGTGTGTGTGCGTGTGTGGTGTGTGTGCGTGTGGTCAGTGTTACCAACCTGGGGGTTTTACTCAAAATTAGGGGCCTTTTTAGGAGTTGAAGTTCATTTCTATAGTCTGTTTCAAAATTCATGAGACTTCTTTACAGTATGATGATTGAAAAGTATAAAACAATTCAGCCAATCGGCAAAGAGCAGCTTCTTAGTACCTGCCTCTCGCATCAACCGATTCGCTAATCGTACAATAAGCTATGTAATATTTTGAACTTTGCCGCGGCTTCCCCAAGTGGTCTAGCAGTATTACCACTCACTTCTCAGCGCGAAATACGTAGTTCGACTCCGCCCATGATAGATATCTTTCTCTGCGTGAGGCTGCCGGTCAAGCTCTCTCAGCTCTCAGGAGCCAAATTGACCCAGAGTGCCAAAAACCAAAGTTTAGAGCCGAATAAAGTGCAATAGGCTATAGCCAATCGGATGGAAGGCTTACGCCGATTGGCTGAATTCTCACTGCCTTCAAATCACCTTACTGTTAAAAAGTCTCAAGAATTTTTGAAACAGACTATTATAATGTTCCGAAGTAGTCATTTCTTCTTGCAACTTGTTTTTCTGAAAAACTAGGTTTTTCGACCTGTACAATTTTAAAAAGTTTGTTAGTTACTGTAGTAAATTATGTTTTTGTTATGTTCGCGGGGCGGGCGGGCATCGTTGTTAGGTTGTCGGTTTTCCTTCCATTTTGGCAGTTTTTCGATTTTTTGGAAATTTTTCACTCCTATGCTTAACCACAGGGTAGCAGTTTTTTTGAGGAGCCTGTGCCACTTTTTTTGGGCCGCTTCCATATACTTTGTACAGGGAATGACAGTTTTTCGGCACTGATTATTGGCCAATGTTGGCCCCGAATTTTTCGTTAAAGGCCAATATTGGCCAATAACGCGTGCATTAGGGGCCAATATTAATAAAAATACAGTAAATAAGGATAAACATATTATATAGAAAAATTAGAACCTGCTGAAAAAATACTATTTACATTCAAGTACATGTTTAAGAGAATTTCAACCTACTGTAAAGCGTAAGATATCACACGCCGAATCTGTATGACCAGAATTAAGTATAGTCTGTTTCGTTTATTGGAAAGCTTTTCCGCTGAATTTAGTCCGCATAAACCAGGCCACTAAAGTGACCTATAAGTACATACCTCTATATGATGCAGTCGTTCGTGCCTCTTAGCAGTATCAAAGATCATAATGCAACTCGATATTCTGTAGAATATGCCTATTTGCTGTCGCATTAGTATAAAACACTTTTGTAGCCACTTTAAACTTTTCAAGAAACCCTCGATCAAATGAAACACACTATAGTTGCGTAGGTACCTTTATACGTACCTATTGTCCTGCTACATAGGTTAGGTAACCTCTACCTAGCTATTTGGAATCGCATTCTGACATGCACACCTGGGCGTGGGGGGTTTGGGGGTATGCACCCCCAGAAACCAAAATACTCCCCAGAAATCAAAATACCTTCCCCCCAAAATTCAAATTTTGAATTTTTTCGTTTTTTTCGAAATTTTTTGATTCCAATGGATAGTGCTTGATGAGAAACGTCGAAAAATGGTGTTTTATCGCCATACCATACCTTCATTTTCAAGGCCATTTTTTGACCTTTAAAAAATCATGCACCCCCAGAATTTTCTTGCTGCCCACGTATGCTGACATGGCATTAGAATATTTATGCACACATGTACGTACGTATGACCTATTTATGTAGGTACATATGTAGGATTTTGCAATACGCAAGGCAAACCAACGACAATTAGAAATACCTACCATACAATTCAAACTACTTAGGCATAAAAGATAGCATAAGCAATCTCTTTCAAACAAAAAATAGCAACTGCGTATTGGTACTGTATATAACAGATAGCATTAGTATCATTCTTCAGAATTCTGATCACAATTTCGCTAATGGCGCAGTGTGCGCGCGTGAGTTTACCACCACGAAAGTACGGGGTTCGAAACCCACGGATGTGTAGCTTTTTAAAAATTTTAAATCTTGCAAAAATTGGCCCCTAATGCACGCGTTATTGGCCAATATTGGCCAACATTGGCCAATAATCAGTGCCCAGTTTTTCTCAAGGTTTCATAAACCCTACTTAAAGGGGCTCGACGTGTCGCCATTGTCATGTAACGATAATTGACTACCTACCGGCCTGCCTATTATTACAAGACACATTATGGGCGGCAAAAATCGTGGATCAAAAATTTACGTTACTAATCAACATTCTAAATCACAGGAAATTTAACTCTCCTTAATACTGAAGATGACAATAATAGTACTTGTGTCATTTGCACGGAGACAGTTATGGATAGTCATATTTCGGCTGTTCAATGTGGACTATGTCATAAGTGGGCTTATGCTGAGTGAGTGCCTTAATCTACAATCGGCACTTATTTCATATTTCAATAGTTCGTCTTATATTGATGCTTCTTACTCTTTTCTAGAGATGCAACGGGTACCCGAACCCGAACCCGAATACTCGGGTACCCGAACGAAATTCAGGACCCGAACCCTAACCCGAATAAACTGAACTTGACTACCCGAACCCGAATCCGAATAAAATTATTATAACTACCCGAACTCGAGCCCAAACCCGAAGGCAGTAATTATTTGCAGTCAACTGCAGGTAATATAGCACGCAATGTAAAATTACATGCAGTCAAAAACCAGCGGCCTAGACTGCATGTAATATAGCACACAACGTAAAATTATATGCAGTCAAAAACCAGCGGCCTAGATTGCAGGTAATATAGCACACAATGTGATATTATATGCAGTCAAGTTCAATGTTTATTGATATGGGAAGCTGACGCATCGCTCGCATTTTATCCTGTAGTAGATGGTGTTTGGAGGCACTTTTATTTGAGATGGTCTTGTAGATTTGCTTCCTCAATAGGGAATGTTTTTCTTGCTGCATGGGTAGCAGCTTCAATAGCTGCCCATCCACCCATTAGCGCATTTTAATGGGCCAGTGAAAGCTCTGGTCCTGCATGATAGATATTGCGTAGCTGTTGCTGTTCTTGTCATAATTTTGGGGAATTGTTTCTTTTTAGTGGAAATAAAATAATACAGCAGATACATATGATACTGGAAAAAATGGTGTGTGGTGACAGCAATTGCTTGCGGATTCAGATTGGTGCCAGACATAGGCTAAGCCTAAAGGCATAAATGGAGCAAAAATTGCTTCGCTCGCTCCATAATTTTCACTTCATTTATCTCAGGCTTCGCCCATACGCTGGCATCAATGTGAATGCACATAACGTTGTATTTGGGGTATGGGAATCCTAGAAACAACTACAAACTGGGTTTTCAAGATTTAATTGTTTATGAAGGATCTATTAAGGATTTGGGAGTGTTTATTAGTGAGACCTATCTTCTAGCATTCATTGTGTAAACACTGCGTCTAAAGCTTCTCCGAGTTGCATCACTGATCCAGAAAAGCTTTGTCTCAAAAATATTGAATTAATGGTAAAAACTTTTAAAGTCTATGTAAGACCCATTTTGGAGTATAACTCAGTGGTTTAAAAACCCTTATTTGACTAAAGATATTAACTGTATTGAAAAAGTTCAGCGTAAATTTACAAAAAGAATACTATGGCGACAAGGTGACTTGTCTTACAATGAGCGGTTGGGTTTGTTAAATCTTGAAAGACTCAAAACTCGGCGTATTCATTTTGATCTCACTTTTGCTTTCAGAATAATCAAGAGACACTTACTTTCCTTTGAGGACTTTTCGAACTCGCACCCAAAAGGGGCACCAGATCAGTAAGTGATATAAAGCTTTATATCCACAAATTTCATTTGGACTGTAGGAAAAACGACTTTGCAAACAGGACGGCTAGAATCTGGAATACTCTGCGCCAAAGTATTGTTGATTGTAAATCTTTTAAACGTTAAGGGTTTGATTTCTAAACTTTGTTTAGATGAGTTTCTAAAGGGGCGTACGTGAGTGCGATCCGCCTGTACGTATCAGCCATTACTATGCTATGTTGATAAACTTTCTTTCGTTCATATCGACATCTTTTATTATATCCTTTTTCATGTAATTTCTATTACATTTTCTACGGCAGCAATTGCTAATAAAATATTATTATCATTATTAACTAAGCCCCGTTCAGTCAGTCCCCCGACGCTTCGGAGACTAATCCGAAACATTCCCAAATGCTTTTCGGAATCCTTAACATTGTCGAATAGGCTTTGAAGCATTTCATTTTCACTAAAATAAAACGATTCCCCAGAATGAGGACAAGAACAGCAATAGCTACTCACTATCTATCATGCAAGACCACAGCTTACGCAGGCCCATCAAAATGCGGTAATGGGTGACTGGGCAGCTATTGAAGCTGCTACTCATGCAGCGCAAAAATCTTTCACTATTGAGGAAGCAAATCTGCCAGACCATCTCAAATGAAAGTGCTTTCTAAAACCATTGCAGAGCAAAGCGCCAGCTTCCCATATCAATAAGCATTCAACTTGACTGCATATAATATCACATTGTGTGCTATATTACCTGCAGTCTAGGCCGCTGGTTTTTGACTGCATATAATTTTGCATTGTGTGCTATACTGTCTGCAGTCTAAGACGCTGGTTTTCGACTGCATACAAGTTTTACATTGTGTGCTATACTACCTGTAGTTGACTGCAAATAATTACTACCCAAACCCGAATGTTGATGGATTTTATTCGGCTTTATTCGGGTATTTTTAAGCTCTAAAATCCCACAATTGTATGTCAAAGATTCAAAAATTTTCGGCTTTTTGAGCCTTCTTCAGTTTGCTCGACCCTGAAACGCTGAATTTCATGTAGTCATCGAGTATACATAAATGGCTATGTAATTAAGTGGTATATTTTCAATCGATTCACGTGAATTTTCAATCTTTTCATTTCACAAAACGATTGCCAAATTATATCGTATAAAATTCTAAACACTGCTTTTTTGGTCGTAATTAAACTTGGTTTCTATCAAATTAAACTTCACAAATAACAGTTTTTCGGCAGCACACATTCCCATAGGGGTGAGGGGGTATTACCCCCTAGGGTCCAAGACTCAAGTCACTATCAGACTATATTTGGTGAAAAACTTTTGAATTTTTTTGAGCTTAGTTTGTACTATGGAAAAAGTGCACTTAACTATTAGAATTTCATGAAGTGATACAATATTTTGGAATGAAAGCAAGAGTAAATAGACAAACTATTTCTATAAAACATGCATGTAATAGCGCAAAAGTTTGGAAGAGGAAATGAGGTTGTAACTGAGTAGAAAAAACATCGGGTTTTCAACATTAGCGCTGAAATCTTAAAGGTTTTTTAGACTCCCCACAAAATTTGAACCAAAACTCTAAATGTGGAGAATATTTTTGAGTACAGTTCATATTGTAAACCAAATTGCTAGGGAAAAAACGGTGGTCGTCCGTCGACCGTCGTTCGTGGCGTGGCAGTTTTTCTTGAGGAACCGTCTAGCTAGAAACTTTAGCACAAGATGCTGTCCTATCAAGTATCAACAAATTAATAATAATGTTAGTCACTATTCACTAAGTATATTTCTTATTTTTATAATGCTTCTACCATAAGTGTAAAATGTGTATGTTGAGAATGAGGTTGTACCTAAGTATGTACACTTCAGTGAGAAGTGAAACGGCGAATAATATGAGTAATTTAATGGTGAGTAGGTAATGGTTTTTTAAATTTTAATTCATTTTAGGCTTGCGTAAAGCATAACACCAATATTTTGGTCAATCACGAATCCTCGACCAATCCACTCCACGTGCTGCATTCATTATTCTAAAATCGTGCATTCAGATCTCTTTCTGCCATTTCTGTAAGAACGTGTCCAATTGTAGAATAGATGTCAGCCAGCTATACTAATAACCCTAGTTGCTTATCTATTCTAATGAGCTACATGGCTGCCCTCTCTGGAAATGGGTAACTGCAAAAACATCGCTTGAATGCCATATGTTGGATATCTATCTTACGTTCACGTATCGTATTTTGCATTTTATGCATTTCAGTGATCGTACGGGGACCCCGACCCTGACCCCGACCCCGGAAAAACCCGGCTTCAAAAACCCCGGCCTAAACCCCGACCCCGACCCTTGAGCGGGGGCAAGATTTTTCGAGTCGGGGGTTAAATTTTTTCTGGTGTGAAACAGTGTTTTTTGCACTCGGCAAAGATTTTTCCTGATGTACAAAGACGTTTAGGGATCGTCTTTGTAAATGTACAAAGATTTTTGGAAAGACAGAAATTGCAAAAAAGGTCTGAAATTCGCAAAAAATTTTCGGCGCTTCGCACTCGAAATGAGTAAATATCAGAAATTGCATTTCAAAAGGAAAAATGTCAAATCATTCGGCCGCGAAGCAAAGCGTTTTAAGACGATTTTCAGTGATTTTTGCCCTTAGAGACCCAGAAATTAGCTAAAATACACTACCAAAAGTCGAAAAACCCTGTTTTTACCACACTAAAATCGCTACTGTACCATATTATAGCACCCGAAAATTTGTGTTTACAAAATGTACAGAGACTTTTGGGGACCATCTTTGTACATGTACAAACGGACCCTGTACAAAAAAAAACACTGGGGTGAAATATAGCATTTAATTTTTTGGTTCATAGGAGAATCGTATAAATACAAATAAATTCGGCAAACACCAAACAAGGATGGTTCATTCACGAGCATAATGAATATGTTAAACTCGACACTCGCGATATTTTATAAAATGTACGCCTAGTCGCCATGTTGTTAACTCGTACAGGGTGTTCCACCTAACAATCCCCAGTGTTTTTCAGCCATAACTTCATTACAAGCTTTACGACAACACTTTTTGTGATTGTTACTTTCTAATCAGATTATTTGTTACTTTAAATTTTTTAAATACGTAACTTTTTGAATTTTGTTAAATCTAATTTCTTAAAAATTTTTCCAGGTAATTGTCGTGTCTGTGGTAATTTATGACCAATAAAGGCACGACAATTACCTAGAAAAGTAAAAGAAATAGATTTAACAAAATTCAAAAAAGTTACGTATTTAAAAAATTAAAAGTAACAAATAAAGTAATTAGAAAGTACCAATCACAAAAAGTGTTGTTGTAAAGCTTGTAATTAACCAATTTCAATTAAACTTGGAGGTTTACAATGTTATTGACGTGTTGTAAGCCGGTAAATTTTCATCAAGTTTGGACCATTATTAAGGAAGTTATGACTAAAAAACACTGGGGATAGTTAGGTAGGACACCCTGCACATACACGTTCGCATTTTTATCACCATAAAGTGCGCCAAAACGCTCTTCATTCTGTCATTCGTTAAAAAATCATTCTAATTTGGCTCCTCTACAATCAGCGCGCCATAGAATACCATTTAGAAAAAACTGTGGAAGAATACGAAAAAGCGGGAGAGATTAGTGATTAAAATTGAAAGGAATGCTAAATTGCTAAAACGATGTTTGAACTTAGAATGAAAATAAAATGTTGAACATAACCAGCTTCATTAGTATGCTTTACAAACAAATTAAGGTATCGTTTTTATCCTTCTAAATTGGTATGTAATCATGCAATGCCAACTGTTAATCTTCAACCCCGACCCCGAAAACCGGGGTTTTTCATCCCCGACCCCGACCAGGGGTGAAAATCTGGCCCCGTGCGATCACTGATGCATTTAATATATTATTTTTGTTTATTACCTTGACGTAGTTACATTTAGTTGAAGACTTCGAAATTCTTATAACTATCTGAATGATTAAGAATGTCGTCGGAAAAGAGAAAATTATGTCCATATGGAGAAAAGTGCTATAGGAAGAATGCGGATCATAAAAATTTATATTTTCATCCGCCAAAGGTTCTCTTTACAATCGCTGCGGTAATATTAACAGTGATTATAGTTTACGAAAATTTTAGGACGAGGATAAAAGTAAAAGAGATGGAGTAGCAATAGCCTCGGAACTATCGGATTTAAAATCAACCGACGACAGTGAGCATTTTACTTTATTGTATCAAAGTACATTCAAGTGAGCGACCGAATAAAATTTTATATCAACGCATCATTATGCATTAAATTTTCCGGTACTTCTACAGAATAGTAACACCATTGTGACGTCATAACGATGGTTCATGATAGTAATTATTGTGAAATTCCCATTTTTTATAATACGACGATCTCTAGCGGTCAGCAATGCATGAATAACTGATGCCAATAAATAAAGCCTAAGCTTAAGGATAGAAAGAGAAGAGATTATTACTATTGATTATTTTAGCAACAGACATTACTATTCTGTTGAAGTGCCAATTTTTCCATTAATTTAAAAATAATTTTTATTAAATTCTACAGTGCCTTTTTCTTGGTAAAAGTCTGTGGAACTCGATTAAGTGCTTGCTAAATAAACTTACCGCTAAAGCTTATATCTAAAAATTACGTATAAAAGTCAAAATCATGGGCGTACGCAGGGGGGACGGCCGCCCAAACTTAGTCCAAAAATAATTTTGAAATTATAATACATGAAAAATGATGACATCTTCTTTTCATCGAGAAAATCTTAAAATTTTCGATCATTATTTTCCATAAGTTGGTCTCAAGCACGGCCAGAAAAACGTCATTTTTCATAGTCTTTTAAGAGAGAATAAAATTTTCTTTGAAAAGTTCGAATTTTATGAGCTCAATGGATAGAGCATGTTGGGAAGTCGCCAGGAAAGGCACTTTATTTTGTGCCTCGGCGAACATATCACAAAATATAGGGTCAACAATTTTGGGCCGCCTCCCCTTAAAAAAATCCTGCGTATTCTCCTGGCCACAGCAATATACTATGAACGCTTAACAAGCAGGTGTCAAACACCTCTAGGAGCATTTGCTTAAGTGATGCTAGTTAATCTAAAAAATATTCGTTTTTTCGCGATCACAATTCCATAGTGCATCTTAGCGAATCACCTACGTAAAAATAATGGGTAGAAGTTAACTTTTTGGACTCTTATTTTGATAAGTTTGCTATGATTTGGACTTTCTTGCTCGCAGTAAGCCAAATTTATGCAATCAGACATTTATGACCTCATCGTTTCTAATGAATATAGATTGTCTTGTTGACGATAATTATCTAATTTGGATTGGAGTTATACATGCAGGGCCACATTTAGGGGGGGGCGATTCGGCCCCCCTTGGCCAAAATTTTTTTTCAAAAGCTAAGATAATGCACAGAAAGATGGAAAAAATTGCATATGTTTGTCATAAAATCTTAAAATTTTCGGCGTTTAGTGCCATATGAGAAGTATTTTCCACAATTTCGTCTCAAGTCCGACCAAAAAAAAAACACTTTTTACTGTCTATTGGGGTACAAAAATTTTTCCCCGAAAAGTTAAATTTCATGATCTGAATGGATAGAACATGTTGAAAAAGGTCGAAAAATATGTTTTTTGCAAATTATTTCACCCAACCAAACCTAGGCAATAGCCCATCCTAGCGCGTCCATGGAACGGGCTTGCACAAAAGCTGGACGGGCTGAAAAGTCCATTTAAATGGGCTGATTTTGAAAAAATATGAGAAAACAGTGCAATGTCAAACAACGTCTTTTTTAACCTATTTTCAACCCTACTAAGGAACCAACCAACCATAGAGTCCAGAGTTGGACAGGTTGAAGCTTTGCCTACTGTCCAGGTATGACCCCAACGAAGTTTCCGAGATATAAGCCGATTTATGTTGGGTCCCCCTTCCCCATGGGTAAATCCTGGATACGGTCCTGCATACATACATATATTATGTGCCTTAGATTCTTATTTTCTTTGTCAGGAATTTCATTTTATTTTGTTGATTCCTATAATATGTATTGCTTTTAAGGCAAGATCGATGCAAAAGAATTAATCAAAGAGAAGTTCTTAGTCGATATGCCTGAAGATTTTTATTTATTGTGGACGCTGGCCAAGGAAATCGAGCCACAATATCCACGAGATTTTTTACAATAAATTAATGTCCGATATTGAAGCATTAACCAACAAATGTACCAAACATGCGCACTGAGGGGGTATGAGGGTATCCCCCTACCAGGACTTTGGAAGGGCATACTCCCCCTCAGGCCGTTTTTGGATCAAAAAATTTTTTGCACATGGCGAAAAAGTTCGCACTGTGCAAAAAATGGCTCTGATAACATAAAGTAACGGTAAGCTTTGTAAATATTATTCTGGCAGCTTTTGCCCGCAAGCCACTTTGCTTATTTTTTATATTATTTTTGAATCGAACCGGTTAGGAGAGTATCTAAAAACTAATAATTAAATAAGTTCAGCTATTAGACAACATGTAACAAATACACTTATGTTTGCAAGCCATTGCTGAGCCTTGCATGCTTACCAGCTGCTGTTAGACATCGCTGCTACTTTCCATGCTTCCAACTTTACTCGTATCAACTCAATCTGATGATAAGTCAGGTTTTTGTTATAAAATATTTCAAACCTTTACTGCACACCTGGGCAATGCCCCATATCGGCCCATCACCAGGACGGGCCGAACCAAAAGTTGGACGGGGCGAAGGGGTAACTTGGACGGGGCCATGTTTTGTACTGGGAGAAAATTTTTGGAGATAATTTAAGGAAATGCTAGATACAGTATATCATGATCAGTTTGCAAAACATGCACAGGAACCATCTTATTACACTGTTTGACACTTTTTTCATGGATACCAGCCTTTTTTCAGTGACTGACCCACTGATTAAGGTGAACGACCCACCTTTTTCAGGCACGGATCCACCTTTTTCAGGGACAGACCCACCTTTTTCAGTGTCTAGGGACCCACCCACCCTTTTGGCTGGAAGTTGGACGGGGCGAACCGTCAGCTATTGCCCAGGTATGCTTTACTGTACCTTCTTCGAAACCTAAATTTATGCGTGACCTCCCAAATTTTCGTAGGCGTCCTAAAAGTAAGCAATATGAAAATATTTTTTGGGAACCTACGTTAATTAAATCACGATCTTGCGGAGGTGGTTTTTACCCCCTCCAGAAACGTTTGTACCTCCCCAGAACTCGCGATCTTCCAAAAGTTTCCGAAAAATTCGTAGAGAAGGCGCTGTTTTAAGCGTTTTTAACTACATATATAGTAGTACATAAGTTGCGATGAAGGTTCGCGACCCTAAGTTGGGCGGCACCAAAGCTCTGGGGGTGTGCAAGATTTTTCTTAAAGGTCCAAAAATGGCCTTAAAATGGTGGTATGGCGAAAAACTGTTTTTAACGTTTCACCGAGCACTATTCATTGGCATGAAAAAATTGCGAAAAAAACAAAAACAAATTTCAAAAATTGAATTCTGGTGGGCTATTTTGGTTTCTGTGGTGATTTTGGTTTCTGGAGGGGATGCATACCCCCAACCCCCACGCCCAGTCATGTTCGCGACCCGTATCCAGGGAACAGGGAACAGAGGACGGCGGATCTCGAATTGAAAAAAATTTTAGTATCTCACAAAGTTCCTCTGAGAAAAAAAATTTCGAAGAGCGCTCCAAATCATCAAAACGACTTTTTATCCCTTTTTGAATTAATAAACTCAGATTTTCTTATTTCTGATTAATAAATAAGTTTGAAATTTCTCAAATTTTCAGATTTTAAAATAAAAACCAATCAAGATTGAACCAATTTTTGTTGCTGTAAATTTAGCTTTTTTGATTTTAAACATCTCAAATTTAAGTTTGAGATGAAAACATCAACTTTTTCCGATGCTGCGGAAATTAAAAAAACAACTAATCGGCTCCTTTTCCCTACTCATCCGACGATCTGGTAGAACTTATTCGCGATTTTCGCGGGGACTTCTGTTTCTAGGAAGCAACTGCACAATACACAATTTTCTTTCACATACTTAAAAGTAAGTACTCACGTAAATTACTTTAGACAGAAAATTGGGAAGTTGTGTTATTGAGAGTTGTAGAGTAGAGTAGAGTAGGCCACCAGAATGGCTACTGACCCTCGTAAAATGGCTGCGACCGTAGGTGGGCGGCACCAGAGCTCTGGGGGGGGGTGCAAGATTTTTTTAAAGGTTAAAAAATGGCCTTCAAATCGTGGTATGGCGAAAAAACACCATTTTTCAACGTTTCTCATCGAGCATCGAGCACTATCCATTGGCATCAAAAATTGCGAAAAAACAAGAATAAAATTTCAAAAATTGAATTCTGGGGGTATTTTGGTTTCTGGGGGTGGGTGCATACCCCTAAACCCATCCCCCCGCCCAGGTATGGCTGCGACCCACAGAATTGTCGATTATCCGAAAAAAGCTTAGAAGGTATGCTGTTTTAAGCGTTCTACATGTAACTAACGTTTGGCTCACAAGTGTCAAATTTTTGGGCTTTCGCGCCGCGCCAGATACTCATATTTTGGCTATATTTTGTTCAATTCACTCGAATTTTTCGGAAGCCTTTATGTTTTGTTATAGAAAGAACGAGCACCGTTCAAAAAGTCAATTACAGTGTTTTTGACCTGTACCCGAACTATCGTTTTTTAACTAAAAAAGGGCACTTTTTAAAAATTTTTCGGGCCTTACCCCCCAGAATTCCCGTGCTGCACATGTTTATAGTTAGTTACAATACATGCTATTGGCGGTGCGAAATTTGGGGTGTCCTTACCACTCGTGGGCGTGAAAGTGATTTAAGGGGTTTAGACCTTTAAAAATTATTTTACTAATCCTAAAGCAGCACATGTTTATTTACGTGGCTATTTTGCTTCGTTTTTTGTATAAATTCCTGCTGTTCATATAAGTATACTTTTTCGCCACTGCAAAATTTTCTCAAAGATTAGACAAATATTTATTTTCTGAGTTTTCCAATTTGTTTTTTGGAATTACCTGAGCAAATTCGTAATCATACATTTCTTGGAAAATATTTTTTTAAATCCTCAACTGTTTTTCATAGCTGCACATGCATATCTGAAACCTGGCTATTTTGCTTCGTCTTCTTTTAAAACTCCCTGCTGTTTAGGCACGTATTTGTACCTTTTCGTTAGTGCCAGATTTTTTCAATGATTAAAAGTTAATCATTTTCTGAATTATTCTTTTTTTAAATTATTAAATATTAATTATTAAATTCCTATTTTATCCAATTTGATTTCTGAGATTATCTGAGCAAATTCGTATTCGTAAATTTCCTTTGAAAATCATTTTTTTAAATCCTCAGCTGTTTTCTAAAGCAGCATATGCTTACTTTCAACGTGACTATTTCGTTGCGTTTTCTTCTATAAATTCCTGCTTTTCAGGTACACGTACGAATATTTTTTTTGACACTGCAAGATTTTCTTAAAGATTAAAAAAATATTTAATTTCGGAATTATCCAATTTGATTCCTGAATTTATCCGAATGAATTTGTGATCGTAAATTTCCTTCGAAAATCATTTTTTAAATCATCAACTGCTTTCTAAAGCAGCATATGCAATGCTTATTTTCAATGTGACTATTTTTCTTCCTTTTTCTCATAACTCCTGCTATTCAGGTACGTATACTATTTCGTTGCTGCCATATTTTTTCAAAGGATTAAAACTTTTTTTAACGTCTATTGTTATTTCTGATAATAATTTACAGATTTTTTATCGGGATTTCAACTAAAGTTGGTTGGACCTTATTGCGCTTTAGACCAAAAAATTGCTTATAAGTTGCGAAAAGCGCCCGTTGAAGATTGCCTGTCAGCTAATCGTTTTTACTACGACGTGCCCGAATTTCAGACGCTTGTTATCAGTCTGGATAGTTCTTTCCACATTGGATATTTCAGGTAAGTATTTAAGATTGGCAGGGAGTTTCTGGAAAAAAACATATAGAAGTTTATTTGCGCCTACAACGGATCGCTGATCATGCTTGAAACGAATTATTATTTATTATTTATTATTTAATCGTTATTCTGTTACATATATATATCCTAAAAAGTATTTTTTTCTGTATTCGGCAAAGATTTTTTCCGATGTACAAAGACTTTTCGGGACCGTCTTTGTACATGTACAATGATTTTTGGGAAGACAAAACTTGCAAAAAAAGATCTTAAATTCGCAAAAATTTTCAGCGCTTTTCGCCGAAATGAGTAATCGTGTGTTCTATATATCTTTATAATGGCAGAAATTGCATTTCAAAAAAAAATGTCAAATTTTTCGGCGCTTCGCGCCGTTTTAAGACGATTCTTAGTGATTTTTGCCTTCAGTGACCTAGAAATTAGCTAAAATACACTACCAAAAGTCGAACTGCTCTGTTTTTACAACACTAAAATCGCTGCTGTACCATATTTTAGTACCCGAAATTTGTGTGTACTAAATGTACAAAGACTATTGAGGACCATCTTTGTACATGTACAAACGAACCTTGTACAAAAAAAACACTGATCCTAAACAAGAAAAGTGTCTTCGTAGATAAATTTTCCAAAGTGTTTTCTGTCCTGCTTTTTGCATTTAATCTATGAATCTATTGGATGAGCTTGAGCCTGCCCATCTTCAGACTCCGCACTAAAAATCTCGTCATTATACATTGATGAACATTCGTAGTTGTACATTTTTTCATTAACAACAGCTTAGTACGAATTAAGAAATAATAATTAAGTATAAATATGTATGTTGTATTTATGAAGAAAATTCAAAAATTTATTAGGAGATGTCCGTATTCTTTCAGGCTGCATTGTAAATGAAGCCTTTTTTAATCACTGTAGTACTCATGTAGGCAGGCCCGTATCCAGGTTTTTAATTGGGGGGGGGGGCGGAAATTTTGAGGTCAGATATCTCGAGAATCATTGGGAGATGGGCAAAAATAATTGCATTTTCGGGCGTATCTTGACGAGCTCTATGCAATGGTAAAGAAAAATTTAAAGGAAAAATTTCAAAAATTTTAAAAATTTAAAATTTTCATACTTATATTACACAAATTATCGTTTAAATAATCTAAACAACTGATTTCTCATCATTGAATCGACGAATAATTTCCTAGCTTCTGCCTTTGTGTTTCATCTTTGTGATTTACAAAGAAAAAGAATACAGAAAATGAATAATGCGGCAAAAAATTTGACATGTTCTACATGTCCAACTCAAATTTGAACGGTTTTGGGCGGGCTAAGAGAAAAATTTTGAGTTTACTAGCTCTAAAGTACGCTAAAAATCTGTTTTGGTGGTGTTATAGACCTAGTTAGAGAATTTTTGATTTTTTCCTTTGAGGGACCCTTGTGTGTTTCGAAAATTATTTTCATTTCCTGGGGTGGGCCCACCTGAATACGGGCCAGCATGTAGGTGTGTCTAATTTCCTGGAAAAATTGGAAAGTTCTGCGTTGCAAACTTATAATTACATTTAACATGGAAAGATATTTCCTCTTCATTCCTTTTATACGAGTTTCTTATGTGATGACAATTTCAGGGATGATCCGGCCGAAATGCCTTCAATTGTTTGTTCGAACAGGTTGGAAGATGAATGCAAGCTAAGCTTGATGGGGGATAATATCTTAGGAGCCTTACAGTACGTTACCGATAGACTGGACTTGAGGATAAGACGAATTATATATCTCTTTAACAAATGCTTAATCGGGTACAGGCCCGTATCCAGGATTTTATTTCAAGGGGGAGCCGAAAATTTTGAGACCAGGTATCTCGAGAACCATTGGGAGATGGGCAAAAATAAAGGCATTTTTGAGCATATCTCGACGAGCTCTATGCAAAATGGTGAAGAAAAATTTTGGAAAAATTTCAAAAATTTTCACTCAATTTCTTACTTATGTTGCACAAATCTATCGTTCAATCGACGAATAATTTCCTTGCTTGTGTCTTTGTATTTAACCTTTGTGATTTACATAGAAAATAATATTTGAGCGGTTTTAGGCGGGCTAGAAGACAAAACCTATAGATAAACAATAAATCTACTGCGAAGCGCCGTAAAATTTTGAGTTTACTAGCCCAAAAGCTCGCTAAAAACTTGTTTTGGTGGTGTTTTGCAGCTATTTCAAGAATTTTTCATTTTTTTCTTGGGGGACTGGTGTGTGTTTGAAAAATTATTTTTTTCGGGGGAGGGTAAGCCGGCCCCGCCCCCGCCCTCCTGAATACGGGCCAGATTGGGTACATATATTGTATTTGTAAAGCCCCCGCATCGTTGAACCGTGTCTAATTATGTGAAAATTTGCATGAAAACCGGCAAAAACTTACTCCAATCTGAAATTCTACCAACAAGCAGGGAGTTCATTTCTGAGTGATCGAATGAAATACAAAAATAAATAAAATATAAAAAACTAATTAAAATGATAATTTATTATTTTAAAAATACCCTTACATACATTTGCTGTGTAGGTACCTTAACTAGCACGGCATCCTTAAATTTCCATATATTTAATATATAACCTGCGTACACCCTCTTGTCGTTTACTGTTTATATCTTGTATAAAAGACTGGTTTCGAAGCTATTCAAGAATATTTGTACATTTAATTTTAAAATTCGCGCTTATAAATTCGAGTAGCTTTTCTTACTGTAGATTAGTGATCGACCGGGGCGACTTGGGGCACACATTTGGTTGGGATGAAGGATTCATTTGGACAATTTTGCTATTTCATGTTAATTTTTCGTTTTAGAGATATTTTATCGTATGCTACGCTGCTTCATAACGAGGTATGAAATAGCTAACGACTGTCTCGAATCTGATCCCATAATGTTTTTTGAAAATTTATAGGGGATTTGTATCTCAGCGGCTAATCATGGAAATGACGTTAAAGCTAAGAGCTTGTCTTAATTGATTGTTTAAATACCTTGTCGTTCCTTATATTTAAGAATTACGGATAATCGATGAAAGCGTTTAATAATAATTTTCTCAAATCGATGCTTGCTCAATTTATGATTTGCATACACTGTCCAAAATGTACCAGATAATCGAAGAAAAGTGTCTGCATGAATGATTGAACTTTCTACTGCTCGAAAAATTGGAGCAAGATTTCTAGCTTTTCAAAAGTACTGTTAAGAAATACCCTTTTAAGCATACCTGGGCGTGGGGGTTTGGGGTATGCACCCCCAGAAACCAAAATACCCCCCCGGAATTCCTTTTTTGAAATTTATTTTTGTTTTTTTTTCGCAATTTTTGATGCCAATGGATAGTGCTCGATGAGAAACGTTGAAAATGGTGTTCTTTTGCCATACCACCATTTTAAAAGCCATTTTTCGATCTTTGAAAAAATCTTGCACCCCCCTAAGAAGTTTGGTGCCGCCCACCTTTGCTTTTAACCACTCCCCATTGTGCATGTTTCACCACCAGTACTTTTGCATTCTCGCTTTTATTCCGATAAGTACAAAAATTTTAATGTTTCAGTAGCCACTTATCCTCCAAATACAAACAACAGTCATTGAATGACCATGATCGCTTAATAATTGAGCGTTTAGCTAACTTAGCCGAAGAGCATTGTTTGTCTTTAACGGTCGCTTCGAGTCAAAAAATCAAGGCCAGAAAGAAATTGGTCGTCGCAAATACTTTTCATGGTATTGGCATTGTAGTTCCAGTCGTCAATGATGTTGGTTATCGATGCATTGGGGAAAATCCAGGTAATCTCGTTCCTTCGATTTGAATTGGACGAGGATTACAAAAATAAAGCTCACACATGCACACTGGGGGGCATAGGTGGGCAGCACCAAAATTCTGGGAGGTGCAAGATTTTTCAAAGGTCGGTATGGCGAAAAAACACCATTTTAACGTTTCTCATCGAGTACTATCCATTGGCATCAAAAAATTGCGAAAAAAACCAAAAAATTATCAAAAATTGAATTATGTGGGGTATTCGGCCTTCTGGGGGTGCATACCCCCACGTCCACGTGTGCTGGGGCGTATGGGGGTATCTCCCTACCACAACTTTCCCTCAGATTATTATGGACCAAAACTGGTTGCTTGAACTATGAAAAAGCGTCAAACAACGGCTAAGAGTGTAATTTCAAGTACCTACATACAAATACTTATTTTTCGAGCAACAGACGGTTTGATTCGTTCATGCAGACACTTTTCTTCCGTTAATTTGTACATATTTGATGTTATATGTAGATCATTCAATTGCCCTCGTTGTCATTGCTTTCATGCAAATTTAACCATAAATATTCATGGAAAATTAATTACGACGAATTAAGTACAAAAATTTGACGTCAAATGGGTAAAAAATTGCTCATTCACCCCTCCCCAGGAAACTCGGTTTACCCTCGTCCCAGAGCTTTTGACCGTGTGCACGTATGATGAAGCTTATTTACTGGCTCTACTTTTCGTCATTGTTTCGGTAATTTACCTTTGATTTGGACTTGTATTGTAACTGTTTTAAAGTCTTTAACAAAGGCCAATTCCGTATGTGAGTGTATAGGACTGATTAAGATTTTATTTTTAAATTGATTGTATTAAGGTGAATCGTTCATCATAAAAAGCTGCTTATACATATGACTCACTACATTTTGGTAATACAGTGTTTAAAATTTCTGAGTGTTTTTTAAATTAAATTTCCAATCCATCGACGTCATCCTTCGGCGACAAAAAGGAAAATTTTAAAGATTCTGTTGGCTAATAAGCAGTTAATTCGGTTTAGCTTTCCCGACTCAGTGAAGCTCTATCGTCCAATCACACCACTTTTTTTCTCACAGTTTTCGCATTGATGCATACATGTAACAGGGGGGATGGGGGAGATCCCCCCACTTAAAGTCGGCCGTCCCCTATATCCTCCAAAGTTTTGACCACTCACCCAATTTTAGGAAAAAAGAAAAAAATCAAAGTTTTTGGCCGCTTTTACGTGTTTTTTGGCCGTTTTTGTCCAAAAATTGGAGGGCAGTCACCCCCTCCCCCTAAAAATAGCCGGGATGCCCTGCAAATTTTGAACCGTTACATTGTTTGCTTTGATGACTTATTCAACTACATATCATTGCTTTATATACGAGTATACGAGTACAAGACAAAGAATGATAGAGGCGAACGTTTCTTTCGCTCTTTTCTTATTACTTGAAAATCACATGGGAAGATAATTTAGTTTTTCAAGCCGTCTGCTCATCATCCTGCATTCGCATATCTTTCCACATATTTTTTATATTTCTTAAAAACATCTGCATTATCTACGCAAGGAGTTTATATTTTCACACATGGACATGGGGGTTAGGAGGGGGTATATTGCCCCCATCTAAGGTTTTTGAAAATCAGCTACTGTGACAGGCGATTTTGAGAAAACGAAAGGTGTTGCAAGACAATTTTTAAGTTTACTCCGGAGAAAAGATCGAAAATTCTTACCTAAAGAGGGTAAAAATATCAGAATTTTCCTGCGCTTTGCGCCGTATTTAATACTTTTTGTATTTTTCATCTCTAGAAATCCATATGTTGGCTAAACGTCACTACTAAGCTTCAAGAAACCCAGTTTACCCCACATAACATGTTACTGTAACATATTATAGTACCCTGGCCTAACATATACATGTACATACAGTCCTGTATCCATGGGGTAAACAGTCAAACGACGAAAGCGGTCAAAATAGCCTATTAAATGCTTTTTTCGTGGTAAAACCGCATTTTAAAAGCATTATTAGTTCATTTTGACTGCATTATATATTTTTTATTACTAAGAAATGTAAAAATTAATCAATGAGAAGAGAATTTTGATCTTTCCTCTCATGTTGACACAATTTCGGGCGCTTTTTGAGTAGAAAACAGATAAAAGTGTGAGAAGTTTTGATATTTTGTCCTAAAAAATGAAGCAGAGATAATCGGGATAATACAATACCCACTCAATATGCAAAAATGGTTTGTACTGATTCCAGATCGTCACCATAGGTAGGCGGCACCAAAGTTCTGGGGGGGGCTTTGCAAGATTTTTTCAAAGGTCAAAAAATGGCCTTGAAAATGGTGGTATGGCGAAAAAAACACAATTTTTAAACGTTTCTCGTCGAGCACTATGCATTGGCATCAAAAAATTGCGAAAATTGTAAAAACTTCAATTCTGGGGGCTATTTCGGTTTCTGGGAGGTGCACACCCCTAAAGCCCCCACGCTCATATATATCTTCACCCTTGCACAAGGTTTCGTAATGGATTTGTTTTGTATGTACATAATCAGATAAATTCTTTTAATCCAGCTACGTTGAAAAAATGGCTAAAAATAATCGACGAAACTGACGAAGAAGCGATACGCAATGAGAAATTGGACAAAATTCACGAGATTATGAATTACGTTCAGTTTGCTAATGACGAATGCGACTACGGCATGGGCCTCGAACTCGGCGTTGATTTGTTTTGCTCAGGTTGTCGCTTGGTCCATCAACAAATTAAGCAGTTGCTCACGGTGGCTTATTTGCTGTTGAACAGAGAAACGTTTGCCAAAATATTGGCTGCTCATTTGGAGCGTCGAAGCGAAAAAGAGCCGTTCAGATTTGATTTTGAATGATTCGTTTTCTTTTCGTAAAAAGCATTTTAATACGTTGCATTTCTAGCATCGGTACGCACGTTGTGTAGTCGTTTGAAACGGCGTGTTCATTTCGTATCTCGTTCAGTGGCGGATCTAGGATTTTCCTAAGGGGTGGCGGTATCCCACCTTTTCCGAGAACAGTCGAAAATAGGTCCAAAAATTTGCCCTTAACGCGCGAAATAGCGTGTTTTTGATGTTTTACATTGTATACTTTTACATAAAATCATTTTTGACGCAATATTTTTTCTTAAAATTTTAAAATTTTCTACAATTTTGGGCGAAAAAATCATTAAGTTTCTTTGAATTTAACAAAAATCTGGCGCGAAGCGCCGGAAAATTCGTGAAATTATGGTCACTGACGGCCAAAAATCATTGCAAATTGCATATCCATTCTTTATCTCGCCAAATATTTTTGGCCAATGGGGGGCGCCCCTTAAGTCCGCCCCTCATCTCGTTTACATACCTGCTTAAACACTGGCGTAGGGGGTTAGACCATACATGGGCAGTGACCGAATTCTGGGGGTCTGGGTGGTTTTAAACTGGCAAAAATCCCAAAAAACGTGTCAAATTCAATTCCGTGAATCTATCGATCTTTGGGGGTCTACCGAATTCTGGGGGGGCACAACTATACATAAGCAGCGGCCAAATTCTGAGGGGTATGGGTGGTGCAAAACCGGAAAAAATTAGAAAAAAAAACAAATTCTGGTGGTCTGTTGGATTCTGGTGGGGGGGGGTACAGACCCACATTGAACCCACACGCCCATGTGTGGTTGAGATACCACACTCTAAAATACGTTATTGGGATATAGACCCTAGAATTAAATTGTCGGCCTGTTTTTCGTAATTTTTGACAGTTTTGCCCTATCCAGGCCCCCTCAGAATTCGGCTGCTGGCCATGTATGCCTGCTTACCTACCGACTGCCCTTATCGAAGATGCATAGAAAAAACGGAAACAAATGAGCGATCCTTGGTTTAAAAATTGATTTGACGTAAAAGAGCTACTGCTGACTGCACATGGACTTGGGGGGCGGGGGTTGGACCCATACACGGCCAGCGATCAAATTCCGTGGGTGGGGGCATGACTGGGTGGTGCAAAACCGGCGAAAATTCCGGAAAAACCATGCCGAAAATTCAATTCTGGGGTCTATCGATTTCTAGGGGTCTACCGGATTCTGGGTTACAAACCTTCCACGCCCATGTGTGGTTGTTGACACCCAGAATCTGAACCTTCTTGCCCTCTTGAGAATACAGTGGACCTCTACAATTTTCGGCACTTTTGCCGTATTTGGAAATTTGGTTCCTGTCCCCATAAGAGTATGCTGCTGACTGAGGCTGATTAGGACCACGCATGGGCGTTGGGTTTATACCCATAGAATTTGAATAACCCTCCGCAGTTTACTATAGACCCCCAGAATTATATTTTTATTGATATTTCTGGCGATTTGACCTATCCTTCCTGACCCCCCCCCAGAAGTTTGGTGCTGCCCATGTATGAGGCTGACCCCTCCAGCCACAGAATTTTAAAATTTTTCTAAAACAAGGAAATGTGCTACTATGCGATTTTTTGCTAAAGGAGTAGGTCGCAATCTAAATATCCCTCGCGCCAATTAACTTTTTTGAACTCATAAAAAAGAATAGGTTATGGCCTTCTTGGACCCAACATAAGCCTAAAGAGCTGTAATTTTTCTGGGGCTAACTCTCGAGATTTCTATACTGTTAATAGAGAGATACACCCATGTTTGTTCGCAGAAACAGCCGTTCACAACCGTCTTGTATCAGATTTACTATCCCAGAAATCGCACAATTTGTTTATTTGGTGTATATATAATTGTCACTCGCATTATAAATTTGACGATATATTGTATACGTATGTATGTAGGCGTATACGTAAGCAGGAGGATCCAAGTTCTGGGGGTGTGATTTGGATTAGATGGCTAAAAGTCAGTGATAGGAAGAAAAATACAAAACTGCTCCACGTGAAAAAAAATTTTCATAAGTTCAATTCAGTGAAATACTTTGAATTTCGGTCAGGGCCATTTGGATTCTGAGGGGTCCAGCTAAACCCTCCTATTCCACACCAATGTGCAAATCAAACCCTCACGCCTATGTAGCTTCCTGCTATGAGAAAATTCTTTACATTGAGTAAATAAGAATCTTGCAATTTTAGAAATCAATTTAGCAATGTCCGGGTTCTTCTTAGCAGGTTGGAGACGTACCGATGTGGATTTGTGCAGAAAAACCTTGCTGTTGTCTCCTATAGTCTGTTCCGTTCCGAACGGCCCATTTTCACTAAATTCTTATTACTGTATAAGTTTTTCTCCGCACAAGCCGCTGCATAAATCATACAATCGTAGCGGCTAGCTGCTTCAAACTCTTCCTTTTGATGTATAATGTGCGTGCATAGCTTAACATGTGGCATGTCTAACAAATTGCCGTTAACAATCCATTAAATATTCTGCTACTGATGTAATAAGCCGTAAATTAAAAATGGTCCGCTTGAAATAGAATAGACTAGTCTTTTTTCACAAAAGATTGAGCATGGATAACAATTTTTAAATCTATTACAAAAAGGGTATAAACTAAATTATGATCAGAATACAATTCATAGCAATCGAAATGAGAGAAATACCCCTACAGAATTCAATTTTTTTCGTTTTTTTCGCAATTTTTTGATGCCAATGGATAGTGCACGATGAGAAACGTAACCACGATTTTTAAGGCAATTTTTTGACCTTTGAAAAATCTTGACCCATATCTGGGCGTGGGGGATTATGCGCCCCCCAGAAATCAACATACCCCCCCCCAATTTTTCGCCATACCACCATTTTTGACCTTTGAAAAATCTTGTACCCCCCAGAATTTTGGTGCCGCCCACTTATGCTTGCAGCCCCCAGAATTTCGGTGCTACCCACCTATGGTACCAACCGCTTGAGCCGAGCTCCTAAAATTTATTTGCATGCATAAAGATTCAAGAAATGTGCTATAAAAGTTTTGTCAACGTTTCTATTTAAAAGCGTGCGGCGGTGACGTGAAAGAGACCATTTAAATGTAGCTAATAACTTGATCTTCAGAGAAAATAGTAGGCCCGTATCCAGAATTCGGTCAAAGGGGAAGGGAAGCGGACCCAACATAAATTGGTCTATATCTCGAAAAATTCGTCGGGATAGTTCGCAAAAACCGTATTGTTCAACGTTTTTCGCCATGCTCTACCCACTGAGATCATAAAAATCACTAATTGAATTTTTTTCATATTTAAAAGGTGATATAAGGTGCCATCTTTGGTCGCGTTAGGGTCAAAAGTATGGAAAATGCTGCACATCCGGAGCGAAGTGCCGAAAACTTGAACGACAAAGACGTGTGATTTCGCCATCTTTCCGTGCTTTATCTAACCTTTCAAATTTTTTCCGGCTTGAAGGCGGCTATACGAGTACAAAATTAAAACTACATCTTTTATTACTACAACCGAACAGACAATAATCGCCAAACAAAAGCGACAAGTTCCAGACCGTCAAGTATGAAGACACGCTACAGCACGATCAATCGAACACTAAATTAAGATCAATACAGAACAACCACTGATCCACAGTAGTGCAATGTAGCCATTAAAAATACAAAGACCTATAGCTGTCTTTTATTTGAAAGCTTTTTTGCTAAATTCAATCCACATAAGCTACAAAAGTAAATTAAATCTGATATAGTTGTTGTAACTTAGCAATGTTAAGGATAATGGTAAAAAATATTCCCGTCGCATCAGTTTGAAGCACTTTTTAATCACTTAAAACATTTTCGGGAAGCTTCAAACTATACAAGCACAATGGATTAATTCACTGGGAACTTTCTGAAAAAAATTTTTAACTGGCAACAAAAGCTTTGTAAGCACACATGGGCGTGGGGGGATCTGGGGGGGGGGGTCTGGACCCCCCCCAGAAACCAAAGACCCCCCAGAAATCAATTTTTGAAATTTTTTTCCGTTTTTTTCGCAATTTTTTGATGCCAATGGATAGTGCTTGATGAGAAACGTCGAAAAATGGTGTTTTTATCGCCATATCACCATTTTTAAGGCCATTTTTTGACCTTCAAAAAATCTTGGACCCCCCCAGAATTTTCTTGCTGCCCACGTATGTTTGTAAGCATAGGTGGGCAGCACCGAAATTCTGGGGAGAGTGGGGTGAAAAAATTTTTAAAGGTCAAAAAATAGTCTTGAATGGTCGTATGGCCAAAAAACACCATTTTTCGACGTTTCTCATCGAGCACTATCCAATGGCATCAAAAAATCGCTATTAAAGCAAAAAAATTTCAAAAATTGAATTCTGGGGGGGGGAGTTTTGATTGGGGGGAACTTATGGGGGGGTGCATACCCCCTAAACCCCCCACGCCCACGTGTGGTTGTAAGCTAATGTCAGGAAGGACATTCCGCGGCATATCGATTTACAGAATATTTCCCAATGTGTAGGGGCAATACTACATCAGACTTCTAAGCTTCTTTTGTAGCCTTGATCATGCGACTTAAAAGAAAAAGCCCTCGAATGAATGAAATTAGGTTTACCGATTAATGTAGGTACACTACATCGTTGGTTTTCGCGAAAGGCAAACTTTTAATGATCTAGAAAATGCAAGTAGAATAATTTTGTACAAAACTACACTAAAATATTTTTATTTGTCTGCATTCAGCAAGTGCTATTTCAAGCATCCAGGAATTTTGATAAAGGGTAGGTAGTTACTTGGTTACGTGAATTACAACTTTCCCAAACCGGTAACAAACCACAAGACATTAAAAACGCAACATGTTTTAGATGGACAAAATTACAATGCCCTATTCATTTCCCTTGATCAAAAACTATGACTTGTACTGATTCAAAAACCTATTGCTAAAAATCCGTGCAGTGCAAGTTCGACGACTAATAAATACAACCCAATAAGCCGTAGCTTAAAGCTACTCACCATCAAACGAATAAAATCAAAATCGACAAGGTCGCATAAAATAGAAGTGCGCGAACTCATAAAAATACAAAAAAATTATAATCGTTTTAAATCGACACTTGATCAAAAATACACGGTTTAAGTGGTGCGTTCCAGAAAGCTTTACGACCAGCGTATAACAACAGAATGACAATGTCAGTTTGTGATCTGAAATCAGCGTAGTATATCATTCGTACATATGTAGGTTTAATATACAAACGGTTAGGATTGATGTGCACATAGCAGTTTAAAATGTTATTTAGCAAAGGCACACATAGTACAATTGGTCCGGAGATCAGCAAGGGAAGAAATGAAAAATTTTGAGCTTTAGAGCTAGAAGAAATGAGAAAAGAGTTTAAGAGTTTATCTACGATATGGTCCATACATGTAACAAGGAATCCCCCATTCAAAGCCGGCCATCCTCCCCATCATCCAAAAATAAAATTTTTACTGCCCCAATGTTTGGCAAAAACCTGAGTTTTTAGTCCATTTTTAAGTTATTTTGTCATCTTTTGGGCTAAAATTGAAGGTTATTTACCCCCCCCCCCCTCCTTAAAAAGTAGCCGATTAATTCACCCAAAATTTTGAGCTATTACATATCAGATGGTCTAAAATGACTAAATTTTAACTCGTGCTTCCCGGACAAATTTTCTCTTTCTTTGTTCTAACGATCTTGGACGCCACAATGGCGTGGGACCCCCAAGAGTTGAAAACCCACCGCAGATTGCTGTAGACCTCCAAAATGCTATTTTTAGTAACACTTATAGCGATTTTTGACCATTTCAGCCAACTAGACCCCCAAAATTTTCTCGCTGCCCATGTATTATCCCATCCCATGTGCGTGTCTGGCCTGAACCACAAGAAAGGCAAAATAAGAATCAAAAACGAATGAAAATATTTTTTGGTATTTCATTCATAAGAATCAAAAATTTTGTGTCATTTGCCAAATACGTGACACCAGATCAAGAGTGAAATACGCCTTCATGCATGCAACAAACGTTGTTATACACAAAGTCGACCATCTCATGTCCCAAATTTAAGGTAGCCAAAATTAGAGACGAAAACTTACCTATGTTATTTATGCATACTTTTGACTATCCTTAATATTTCAGTAATTAATCAGACATAAACATAGGTGGGCAGCACCAAAATTCTAGGGGGGGGGGTGAAAAAATTTTTAAAGGTCAAAAAATAGTCTTAAAAGTGGTCGTATGGCGAAAAAAACACCATTTTTCGACGTTCCTCATCGAGCACTATCCAATGGCATCAAAAAATTGCTAAAAAAGCAAAAAAAAATTTTTCTGGGGGAGGGGGGGGTATTTTGATTTCTGGGGGGTATTTTGATTTCTGGGGGTATTTCAACTTCTGGGGTGTGCATACCCCCAAACCCTCCACGCCCATGTGTGGACATAAAGCATCGTGAAACATACAATTTTAGCTGATATTAACAATATATATGTGGGCTACCAGGGGCGTACGCAGGATTTTTCAAGGGAGGGGGGC
The DNA here is from genome assembly GCA_036768485.1 of Mermis nigrescens. Taxonomy (NCBI): domain Eukaryota; kingdom Metazoa; phylum Nematoda; class Enoplea; order Mermithida; family Mermithidae; genus Mermis; species Mermis nigrescens. The sequence continues at coordinate 2,554,741 of JAVLUZ010000150.1, read as the reverse complement.
GGTCCAAAATTGGCGACCCTATATTTCGGGATATGTTCGCCGGGGTCAAAAATAAAGTGCATTTTCTGGTGTTTCCGAACATGCTCTATCCATTTAGCTCAGAAAATTCAAACTTTTCGAAAAATTTTTTTCTCCGATGCTATGAAAAATGACGTTCTTTTGGCCGCGCTCGAGAGAAATATATGGAAAATAATGATCCTATGGTGCGAAGCGCCGAAAATTTTGAGATTTTTCAATGAAAAGATACCAATTTCCAGTATTTTTCATGCACCATCTTGTCTTTCTAAAATCATTTTTGGGCTAAGGGTATCGGGTGCCCCCTCCCCACCCTCTGCATACGCCCATGTGCGCTACCACCTTTCTCGGTAATAAGAGAATCTCAAACCATCGAAAAATTCATGCAACTTCATAATATACAGCTAAGCTAATAAAAAGCAGACGTTTCTCTGATGGATAAATTTTTGGGTTTCTTTCAAGGTGCAAATATTTCCTACAAAGCGCTCAGCAACATACCTGGGCGTGGGGGGGGTTTGGGGGTTACGCATCCGCCCCTGCTCCACGAGAAATCAACATACCCCCAGAATTCAATTTTTGAAATTTTGTTCTGTTTTTTTCGCAATTTTTTTGATGCCAATGGATAGTGCCCGATGAAAAACGTTGAAAAGTGGTGTTTTTAACAATACCACCATTTTTAAGGCCATTTTTTGACCTTTGAAAAATCTTGCACCCCCCCCCCGGAATTTCGGTGCTGCCCACGTATGCTCAGCAGTACAGCAGCAAATGACCCACTATGATTTTCAAGATTTATAAATAATCTGTTAATTCTCTGAAAATTCCACTTCAAAAATAACTTTGCTAGATTTTTGAGAAGAATTTTCGCATCACAAAAGACGGAACTTCTAAGCACATATATGATTCTTATAACACGTGGATGGGGATCAAACAGTGGATCCTCAAAACGGACAAGGGACTATTATAATTCTTTTCAACACACAATATTTTTAGGCGCTAGACCAGCCGATGCACTATCGTAGCTTATCGCCTCATCCCAAAACATTTGTCGCCGTTAGTACGTCCCACACGTACGAATTTTTTATCTTACTTCTTATGGATAAATAGCAAGCAGTCGAAACAACAGTGTGACCGAGTCCAAGTAAAAACTGAAATGATAAACAGTCGGCGTTCGGAAACGTCATCTGATGATTTGGTTGCTTGAATGTCTAATTTTTTAATGTTATTTTCATTATTTGACTGTTTTTGCAACTATTTACCATCTATCCATAAAGAAAGTTAAGCAGAAAACGTAAGATTATATATTCGTATGTATAGCGATAAAGTACGATTACGGCGACACATTTTTCGGAATGTGGTGCCAAACAGGACCGTCCTTCCATCGGCCCAACATAGCTGGCGAGATAAAGGATGGATACCTGCTCTACTATAATTTCTCAAATTTTTCAGCATCAAATTCCTTACGTTTATTTACTTTTTAGGCGGCCTGAAAGCCATATTTTTGTAGTTCACTTCTGTTTTTTATAATAAATTCTAAAAATTTTGGGCGCATCGCGTCTAATACTTCAACAGGCTTTGTTCCAAGTGCACAAAAAATATTAACTAACCACAAGTTCACCTCAGGAATAGCAAGTTTCATCGCTCTAGCGAAAACATCTGTACATGTGCGAAAGCGTTGTTTCGTATATAAACAGCGAATTTAGAATCTAGTTCCGATTCTAGGAAGAATTCAGAATTGAAAAAAATCGAGAGTCCTGGCCTTTCCAAGGCCCCGTGATTAGTGAAAAACTACGATTACTAATGTGAGCTACAAGTTTATGAAGCAACGGATTCCTCACCTTCGACCAAATTCAGCAATGATACAGTGCTCAGTCGCACAAAACAAGGACGACGTTCCTTTGGCTGAATAATCAATTAGACAAGAGGTTTTATCAGTTGAACCAAAAGCGAAATATAACCGATTAAAGCACTACATTCTTCATTCGAGTTGTTGACGAACAAAACAGTTCGACTGGATCCAGCTGGACACATGCGTTTGCTCACGGGTTTAGTTCAACACATCGTCTCGTTAGAAGCGTTCACTTTCTTAATAATTAAGTCGTCCAAAAGGCAAACGAAATTATGTACAATAGTGTCTATATGTACATGAAAACATCAATTGCGCGTCGATATTGTACAAGGAAGAAAAACCGCTGGAAAGTATGGAAAAAACGAGTCGTTATAAGATTGTTAATCAAACCGTTTCTCGGGCGGCGTGTTCAGAAAAAAATTCGGCCAGCCAGCCGGCCTATTTGTCGAGTAAATGCGTAATGGATTCAAGTGAGACATGCGATCGCTCGGCTATAGGAAATTAGATTGAAAGTCTTTAATAAGGCGTAAAGTATCAAGTGAAGAATTTTTGGATAATAAGACGGATGAAGTTTTCAAGGCTGGCTTTCGGAATAAATGGATAAGCACTAAAGAAAGTATCCAAATATTAAAATTGTGCGCTAAGTCGAGCAGTCGGTTTGCTTTTAGAAGTGGAATCGTTGTTAAATTAATCAAACGAGAACGTTGCGGTCGATCGGACCATCGTTCAAAAATAGGCGAATTTAGTAAAAGCAGATCATCGCAGTGGTAAGCGCAAGGTGCGATATAGCTGAGAAAAAAGCGATTCACCGTTTTGAGTCCCAACCATTATCTTTTATCATATGCGCTAATTCGATTATGTACTTTCCTTCCTTGTACTTTTGACTGGACTCGAATGCATGCTCCTAAACGATCAACCTACGCTTAATCAACACATTGAGTAGGGCTGCATAAATATAACAACAATAGATATGCCGGGTGGGCGACCCTGGACTGGAAAGATTAAGTCTTTATCCATTTTGTATATGATAATTTTTGGGTACTATTTTCTGGTTCAGTAGCGCTTTCAGTGTGGTAAAGCAGGATTTTCGACCCTTTGTAGTGTGCGTTAGCCATTTTCTGGTTTTTCTGATGACAAAAAATACAGAAAATTATCTCAAGATTTTTCTTTTTAAATGCATATTCTGCCATTATAAGGATCGCCGAAAAGTTTTGGGAATTTTGTATCTTTTTATAGTTTTTGTCTTCCCGAAAATCTTCGTATATGTACAAAGAAAGACGGCCACAAAAGACTGTCGAATTTTTTCGTTTACCTTGCTTTTGTAGAAAAAAATTATCTATTATTTTAAATGAATAATCAATCCTTCAGGGGCCCATCGAAATACCACACAACAGCAACGTTCCAATGGTCCCACCGTCACATTACTACGAGTGGAAGAAATTTACACAGCATCAACAGGTGGAATGTAGCTGGCCATAGACTTGTTCCATGCACATTATCACTTCCGTGCTAAGATAACGCATGGAATAAAAATCAGGATAGGTTCACACCCCAGTTTTTTACAAGGTCCGTTTGTACATGTACAAAGACGGTCCCCAAAAGTCTTTGTACATTTGGACATGCAAATTTTGGGTGCTTCAACATGGCACAGTAGCGCTTTTAGTAAGGGAAAACAGGGTTTTTCGACTTTGTGTATTTTAGCCAATTTCTGGGTTTCTGACGGCAAAAAAATACTAAAAATTGCCGTCTTTGTAAATCGGGAAAAATCTTTGCCGAATACAAAAAAACCGTGCCACACCCTGTTTAAAAACGCTTCCTTTGATTATAATGAGAGCATGTAGACAAAGACAACTTAGATCGGCTGAGAAATACGAATGTAAAATTACGTGAAAATGTAAATTAAAATTATGTGAAATTATTCATTAGATTTATTTAAAAATGGTAGATATAAATGCGCAGCATAATTGCAAGTGTACTACAAAGAGTGACCCATACTTTCTGAACGTACACAAAATGCCATTTATCAGCACAGTAGCAGCCATTCTGGGGATCAACCCCCAAGAACATGCAGGCTCAATACATAGATCGCCTAAGCGAGGGAAGTAAGGATACGACATCTTGTAACTAGAGATGTGCCGGGGCCGCTCTTTTTGCCGGGGCCGGGGCCTGGCCGGGGCCTGTACAAAACATATACCCTATACTTACTAAGCTAAACCAAGCATCCACATTATTTCTATACTGACCTAACATCTTAGTATTACTATTGTAAGCAATTACATATTGCTTTAATGAATTAAAGACTTAAAAATAAGCAGATAAAAGAGAAATAAACAAAAAATTAATAAATAATTGTGAATATAGCTGTTAGGCATAGAAAACAGTAAGCTAAGCTGAACAGAATATGACTTTTCTATAGTATTTATGCTGATTCGATGAAAGAAATAGATGAGCAAAACAGTACAATACAAAAGATTACGATTACATTGCACGAGAAATAAGTAACCCAGAGATTAACTACACGCTTGAAAAACCTATCTTTAGAATATCAACAAAATCATAGGGGCGAAAAATGCTTGTACGACGAAAAATCATTTACCAAGATTAGGGAACATGCATAATCAAATTAAAATAATATTTAAAAAATTAATTGAAAACCACACAAAAATGAAGACATTTGCTCTATTATTTGGCGTACAGCGCCCGAAATTAGTGAAAAATCGCATATATTAAAGCAAACGAATTCTATCTGGATGATAAAATAAGTTGCCGTACCCTAGCATTTTTTAAGGTACATAAGTACATACATCGATTTATAAAACAATTTTACAGACACTGGTGAAAGTCCCTTGCATTTTAAACTTTATTGTCTAAGAATTATCGGTCAAACGTGCTTATTTTCGCAATAAAAATTGTTAATTGAGCTAAGCTATTCAAGGATGTATCGAATTGTTTCAATGCTCACTCAAATCTTGATTATTAGATTACCTGAAGCGAAACACAACAGTAGCCTAAGCTTAATTTTAACGAAATTTAGCTTATTTTTGCGAATGAATAAATATTATGTTGCGTAATTCGGCAAAAAAGATTAATTTTGTTCGATTTTCATTAATTTTTCATCGTTTTTACAGGCCCCGGCCCCGGCGCCGGGCCTGTAAAATAAAAAAAACCATAGTTTCCCAAGGTCGAAAGTCCAGGGGGGGTGAAATCCTAAAATTTAGGGCCACTAAATTTAGAGTCTAGCCTTTTTGCAGGTCAAATATGAAAAATGGCTATAACATCCTACATGTATGTAGCATGTTTGAATGTAAAAAACTGCATTTCTAACTACTTTTTGTACCATTCTGACTAGTTTCGTTGCTTTTGTGAGTAAAAAATATAAGAATTCATCAAAAATTTATTTTTTTCAGATCATTTTAAGTTCATTCTAGGTATTTTATGTGTAAACAAAAACATAAATGTATTAGTCGGCGCGAAGCGCCGAAAAAAGTTTAGTATCTTCACTGCTTTTATACCCAAACATCATGCAGAAAATGTTTGATAGCTCAAAATCGTCCGACAGTGATTCAAGTCTCGAACCCTGAGGTGGGGGTAATACCCCTCCCCCTCACCCCCCTATGGGAATGTATGTCTTGTAATACAGTCTTGGAAGAAATACAGCCAAACAGTGTTCATAACTGGCATTTAATTTGTGTACGTGCAGAAAATACGGATCTCTCTTTGTACAGTCAGGCCTTACATTCCTGTATCAGGTTAAACGTCTTCATGGGGGCAAGCCATTCCCGCCTCCGATTGTTTAATTTGAAATATTTATAGGTAAACTAAATATAAATCATGTTAAAATAGATTTTAAACCGTTTACAGTGGAACCATGGGGTGGGGACTGCTACTGGGATCCTTAGTGGGACAGTTGGGAGGAGGGACAATTTGGACTAACCTAGTGAAACTGTTGAGATAATCAAAAACTAAGACGCAGTATGTCTGTATGTGCCTATATTTAGGATGCGAAACTGAATAAATGTAAAAACAAAAACTAATCGAAGGAAAAATAGTGATAAGGAATGCAATGAATATGAATAAGCGGGAATGAAAAGTTTTTCAAAAACATGAATTGTCCAACGATGCACTTCATCTTCCGCTGGTCACCCCTACTCTGCTCATTTAAGAAAGAAATAATGTTTAGCTATCGCACACACGCGATTACCCTCAATGAAATCTGTTATTTGATTAGTCAATCTATACCATTTTTACTGCTACACGGTTAGATTACTTATTATCTTTAATTTATGATTTATTTGATTTAAAATTTTAGTCCTTATTCCCTATAACAAAACCATTTTTTTCTTCAATTCATTCCAAAAGCTCTTCTACATTACTTATTAAAATTCTTGCACAAACATAAAATAATTAATGTCGTTATTTGAACAAAATAGAACAAATCTGCAGTCACGTGCTCGCCAAGTGCGGAAGGTAAATATAGCCCTATGTATCCGATAAAACTTGGATAACTAAGAATATTTATAGATAACTAAGAAGACAAACTGATTATACCAGTTTTTTAGAGTCATCTACGTCACGGGTGTAAGGATTTTTGGGGAGTAAAAACAGCCATAATTTGTAGTTTTCCGGGCGCAGTGCTGTATTTAAAGCCTGTTTTACAAATGTTTGTGCATGAGAGCAGAAATCAACGCATAATAAAACAACTACAAAAGTGGTAATGAAGAAGGCAAAGTAATACGGCTTCAAACAACAGATCTTATGCATGTTATCAATAAACTGCATTATGATCGCTGCTGGCCCATTGTACGACATTTTTACGGTAGATTGAAGCCGATTTAATAGTGAAGAGTAACGCAATATTGTAATTATTGCACTAATAGCCTTCACAAAGCACTTGAACATCTTTTACATCTATCTCTACTGTTTTATAAAGAATTTCAAGCAGAACATAAGAATTTTTTGACAAGTTTGCACCGTTTTCTGCCATTTAAAGATAAAATTGACTTTTTATCTTCGTGTTGCATTGAATTCATAAGCGAATTGGTGTCTATCATGAGATCAAATCAGCAAATTGCAATCCGTGTACTATTCCTGTGATTAATTAACACAATTTATTTTAGCTTTTTGAGTAAATTTTTTTTGAAAAAGTTTAACCAGAAATTCTCAAAAGTTTCGGCACTTCGCGCCGAGCTAATATAATCAGCTGAATTTCAAGACAAAGTGGCGCTTTTTTGTGAAGCATCCGGGTCGCGGATACGGACTAGTAGTATATTAAAATGTGCATATTTAATAGTTTATCTATAAACTATATGTACAAACAAATTTTCGCTCGTTTAAAGAGCTTTCAGATCTTTGTACATGTACAAAGAGGCGCGTACAAAAAAACAATTATGCGAATCAATATCAACATCTTGTATTGTCGAAAATTCCTGAAAAATGTCAAAAAATCGAAAGATGTGGTTTTAATGCATAAAACGCACGCTGTTCGATGATGCTTTATAATGTAAGGAGTATGTGCAATTTAAACCGCCCAGGCAAACTTAAATTCTCGCTAGGGGATGGTTAGTGACACCGGATAATATAGGAATTCAGGGGAATAGGAAAGAGCCAAGAACATTTTTTCAACGTGCATTTTTTACTTTCATGACGATACTCCTTGTTTTTGATGGCTACAAAATGTAAAAAAAATTATGGAAAAATTTTGAAAAAAATTGAACAGAATATAGCACAAAATAGTTATTTGGCGCGAAGCACCAAAAAATCGATACTCTTTAGTGAAAAAATCGGGTTCGAGGGTCAAAAATCTATTTATTTGCAAAATAGCGTTTGCGGAAAACACTGAAAATTCGGGCTGCAGACCGTCACAGGCGGATGAAAAATTCGCAAAAATTAATGCGAAAAAATTCACAAAGCGGCGAAAAATACTCGAGAAACCATTCTACAAAATACTTTTCTGCCGTAAAAATACGTTTTTTAGGGCGGCAAGAAAGCCAGTAAATGTCATTAATGAGAATTTTTCAAAAACCATGATGACCATGGCTAAAATCAACAAAAGGGCACATCTATTCTTCATTAAGCCAAAATTTTTTTAACGACAGGGGCGGCCGCTCCCTTCAACCGCCACCTCTAAATCCGCCATTTATTTGCAATATCAGCCGTCAGTGATCATAATTTCACAAAATTTTCCGGCGCTTCGCGCCGTACACCTATTAATGACATTCATTTACTTTCTCCGCGGTCCGAAAGTCATATTTTTGCTCACGGAATAGGTATTGAAACGATTTTAAGAGCAGAAAAAGCTTTTTCAGCATAGTTTTCTTCCATTTTCAAGCATTACTTCGAAAAATTTTCGACGTTACACGTCAAATAATGCTATAAATGCAGGCGATAGAGCAGTAATTCAAGCTTCTAGAAGTACTTTCGCTTTAATTTCACAGATTTTCTGGCGCTTAGCGTCAGATTTAATCAATTTCGAGCAAAATTGTCAAAAATTAAAAGATTTTCCAAGAAAATGTTGCGCCAATGCCAAAGCAATTTTAAATAAAGGTAGACAACGCAAAACGTCGGAAAAAACGCTATTTCGCAGGTGGAGGGCAAATTTTAGGACTTATTTTCAAGTGTTTTTGAAAAATTTGGGGTACCGCCCCCTTAGGAAAATCCTAGATCCGCCACAGCAGACACGTAAAATTGCTCAAAAGAATTCAGCGCGAAACGCTCAAAATTTTCAGCATTCCCGCTAACCTTGATAAACAATGTTTTGAGTACCTACTACGTTTTTGACTCCGACAATCCACATATTCGTACATGAAAACTATCTAGGGAACATCAATAAGCTACAATCTATAAACTAAAGCCAGTAAACGTCAGCAAGTATTTAGGAGAATTATATTAAACGATGCTAAAAAATCATAAAATGCGAGTATATGTCCACGTTTATCACGCACGCTAGCTAATTTTTTCTGATGGAAACACCCTCTGTTATTCCGACCATCAGAATAGCAATTCATTGAAAAAGACGTAGACAAGCCGATATTTGATATCTGGGGATAAGAGACTTACATATTTCCAGCCAAGAGTAGTTTTACAACATTCGCAGTAAATATCGGCCACTGCGTGTAGACCAGTCAATAGGACTCGTTCCTCGGCTGGGCCACAACCGACATTAACCCTGAAATTTTTATACGAAATAATGGCCCACAATCAGCACCAAATGTAATTCAAAATATAGTTTGAATAAGTTGCCTTCGAGAAAAATTTTTGGTGACATGCTAGTTCATCACAATATGTATTTAGTTAAAAGGTACTAAGGCAAAATTTCGACGAAACACTGACTTTGAATGCTACATATTGTTGATTCCAAACTGTAGCCTTCTGCTCATATGTCACCACAGAAAAACCAAACGATGAAGGCTGTCGAAAATTATTACAGGCCATAACACATTATGCAGGAGGGGTGGCAAAGGTGTATTGAGAGCAAAAAAAGCAAATATGTAAGGAAAGAGATAGCTAGAAGATCGAAATCTTTTTCAAAATGCTATGCTGCATGGATTTAATTTTTTCTTCAATAACATTAAACGCGATAAGCGCCTGACGATATTTTGATAATAAGAATCTTCCATTTCGAGGGGAGAGATCGGGTTCACCATACACTAATAATATACTAATAATATACTAATGTACCATGGCTGATATGGATCGCATTGATATTGATTGATACCAATGTACCTTTGCTGCATTAAAAGTAAATAGCTTTTTGTGTGACTATATTGGCGACAAAAACAAATGTACAGAAAGAATTTTTACCCCAATTCAATTTCCATGGTCAATATTGAATTTGAGCTTATAAAATACAACTTTTAGACTATTTAGTATTCATTCTTTATTTTTAATCAATGATTGAATTTATTTCCAGTTTATACAGAAAATGAATATTTTTTTAATACTTAGTATATGTTTTCACAAAAAAGTAGGAATCGTGCATGAATGGTTGAAAAGAGGAACACTATTGACGCTGAAGTATCTGAGTCAAATCTGTTCAACGATTTAGATATGAATCTAGTTTCGCTGACATTGAAATCTGTCTTTCACTTTTATTGCTTTGCACCAAAGTCGTCCGTTATACAAATAAGTTACTTGAAGTAGTAGTTCAACGATATGGGGCCAATGTAAAAAGAGCGCGTCAGAAAGTAAAGTAGCATATTTAAAATCATAAGTTTCACCATTCCTCACATCGACTGAGTGCATTTACATCATGAATCAAATTTTTATGCTCTTGCTGCGAGCGCAAGTACAAAAAAACTTTTCATTCTATTTACAAACATTCGTTATTAATTGCCAAGCTACATTTAATATGGCTGCCTAGTACTTTTTATTGAATTACAGATCAGCTCCACTGCTATTTTGCCATCAATGCCAAGAGCGTTTCATTTCATTCTTCGTCTTTCGGATCTGCCTGATAAAATCCTTTACATGACTTAGTTTGGAGAAAAAGATTGGCGCTTCAGGAATATTGACAAAAACTAGTTTAGTCTCGGAGAACGACGAACACAAGCACCGCTTTTAAAATACTGCGATACCGCACAAAGCATCTGATGTTAGAACAAGAAAGGGATAATCTAAGGAATGCAATGCGTTCAACGTAATTTTCTACGGCCTATTTCCGCTTAGAAAGAGGAGCTCGTAACCTGTCATAAAATTAGTCCAATACGAAAAACAGCAAATTTAGCAACCATATAGCTATATGCGCAAACTGGCAAACAGCAACGACGTTAATCTCGTAATTTTAATCGGGCAATGGACTAACTTAAATCTTGTTTGCCTAACATTCAGTATCGTAAACGAGTCTATTAGCTATAAAAAGTTGAAATATTAAACTTATAGGTTTGCTTTCAGTCCATCCGACTTTTCTCAATTTTAAATTAGTAGATTTTTGCTTTCATTTTAGCCTGTTATGGTATATAAAATACTGAAGCTAAATAAGGGCTTCCGCTGCAATTTTTTCAATTGTCCTTTCATATCTCTATTCAAACCCGTAGGTACAATACAATGTTGAGAATAATACGCAACGTTTCGACAGTTATACCTAATGAACTTATACCCAATGCCTAATGAAGCTCAGTTGGTAAAACTGCATACTTTAGAAATAAATGATACTTAGCTGGTAAGGTTCAATTCCTGGTGCCCACAACTTCTTATATTCTGTAAGAGCCTGACGACAATGGTAGGTATAACTGTCGAAACGTTGCGTATTATTCTCAACATTGTATTGTACCTACGGGTTTGAATAAAGCATTATTATTAGCAAAGAAAAAATGCTCCGATGGAACAAAAAAGATGAATATACTTGGAATTGTGGATTATTATGGATGTAAAAAAGGAGGGGACTAGGAAAAATCTACCTAAAGTCGGAAAATCTGCTAAAAATCACACTTTCTCTAAGCAACGCAAAAAATCGATGTATATTCTGCGTGCTAACAGATTAGAAATAAATATTCAACCATAACAATGATTGAAACAGCAGCACATTAGCTCATGCAGTAGCTATGGGAAATGATATTAGGTAAACTAACAGTCTTCAAAGCCAATTGAATGAAATAGCAAACATCGAAGACAATTGAAGACATGGTTGGTTAAAAACAGTAGGAAACACGTACATAAGTTGACTTGAAAAAACAGACTTAATGTAGATACACCAGCATGCCCGAAACGATTGTGTGCACTAATCAATCGGCTCCTGCTTTGCTTGCTATAATGCTCTATAAAACAAAACAACTTTAAATACAATACCTCTTAGTTTTCTATCAATCAGGTGCCAGCAATTTAAAAAGTAACCTTGATAGATTTCGTTTATACACTCTTATCTGAAACTTCGAACATTATTTAAAAAAGACACTTTTTTAGAGGCCGCAGAATATACATCGATTTTTTGCGTTGCTTAGAGAAAGTGTGATTTTTAGCAGATTTTTCCGACTTTAGGTGGATTTTTCCTAGTCCCCTCCTTTTACATCCATAATAATCCACAATTCCAAGTATATTCATCTTTTTTTGTTCCATCGGAGCATTTTTCTTTGCTAGTCACTACTTTTAATTAGCGTGATTTCAGTACATCAGTCAGTAAACACAATCAGTAACATGCCGACAATAATGACAACAGTCCAAGAAAGCGGAAAACAATATTGTTCTTAACATCAGCATTATCCTTTTTTAAACAAGACAAACCTTATTGACAACTCATCCATTTTCAAATTGTAAAACCGCATTAAGTTATTTCTTCTTAATGTGCAGTTCACTTATAATCAAGCACAAAAATTTAAGCAACGAATTCACATTGCAAATCCTCACTCAATCAAAACACAAGCACAATGTGTTGTGACTTTTGAAATTGAAAAACACCCAATTTTCAATTTTCAAATTTTGAAAATTGGATCAATTTTCAAATTGAAAATTGGGTCAATTTTCAAATTGAAAATTGGGTGTTTGAATTTGCGATGAAGAAAATAATCAAAAGATAGTCACTTGGTTTATTTAAGCCGAGTACGAAAATAACGACCGTCCACCAATTCCAAACTAAACGCAACTAATCTGATCACTATGAAAAAGTTTTGAAAAATAAGCTTGCTAAGCGAGAGTTGTAAACCAAGAGAAACTTAAAGTTAAAACCTACCATTAAATTATGAGAGAATTATAAAAGATTTTAAAACTTCAAGAAAAATGGAAAAGGCGGGATGTTGGCAAATTAGAAGGCAAAGATTTTCGGCAAAAATTCAAAAACTTCACGCAAATATCAAATGTAAGGAACACTTTTTATGTGACTGCCAATAGGCCAAAAATATACTTACTTTAAATATGAACCAGTCACAAACATTTAGAAGTCAGTTCTTTCATATCTCGTTCAAGTTTTAGTAAGGGTGAGAAAAGCAGCCATGGCTTATTCTCAATTCTATTTCGAGACTCAGTAAGCCTTGACAACGAAGAATGTAAAGCTCCTTGAAATATTATTCGCAGAAAAATAGCTAAGAATGTACACCTGTCGAAAATGCACGAGAGCAGAAAGCGAATTTTGAATCGCATAAAACAGGATATAAATCCACCCTGTGCTTCATATTTTCGACTTCAACTATTTAAGGAATTTCAAAAAAACTTGTGGAAAAGATCACCTCATAAATTTTTATTACTCGTGAACTAATTAATGGCAGTGAAATAAAAGTAGACAAAGTGACGCCCAAGTCAACAAGTATCGTTCATATCGGGAGAATTTTATGACGGGCGACTGGCCCCGCAGGCACATAGCTGAGGGGGAGAAAGGGTGGTGGACTAGGACGGGACTAACATGTTTAAGTATGAGTATTTTTAGAAAGGCTCCCCTAAAAAATTCTTGAAGCGCATTCGAAAGGCAGCCAGAATAGATTCTAGCAGTAAACAAGCTCTAAATTTCCAGTCGCCTCCGTCAGATTGATTGTTTTTGTATAATTTTTCTCGTACAAACAGGAAGTTTGATTAATGACATGATGAACGTGTCACACTTGTCTGGCGTTTCTCGCACAATTAATCATTTTTTGAATTGCTTTTCCATGCAATTTTTCGTATTTGATTGAAATATAGTGAGCTTTAATTTTAATTTTCTAAATCTTTTTATTCCCCATTGTACATATAGGACATGTCTCAAAACGCTTGAAAACATTATTCTTATAGGTTACCTCCGAGTAGCTGTCATAATATCTCCTGACTTAAAATTTTCACCCCCTTCTAATCAAAATTTTCGTCCCCCCTAAATAAGAAGGCCAGCTACATGCCTGCGAAAATGGACTGCATTAGTTTATGCTCCTCTTTCTAAAATTTGATAATATCTACGATGATAAATATTTCACGTGATTTAAGGACACAACAATTGAAAAGGCTTACACTGAGTTGAACAAATACGCCTTTCCTTGGCTGCCTTGAAATGACTGAAAGAACATTAAACGACTAAAGTTGGAGAAATTAATAAATTTATCCATGTCGAGTAAGTCATGAACGGCTTCAATTGAAATGCTTATCAATTTATCTAAAATTCGCGAAAGAAATGAAACAAAAGAAACGAACAAGGCAACTGACGTATTTGGAATTAAAAAAAACGTGAATAAACTTAAAAGAAATATAAAAGCACTGAAAATCATCAGTTCAGACGATGAAGCTTAGAGCTTAAAAGATCAAATGATAATTTCATATAATGTTGAACAATTTCAGTCATAGAACTTGAATTGAACAGTATTAGAAAACTCAAATGAATGACTAAGCGGTAACGTGAGCTTAGAAACCAAAACTGCGCCACAGAGGAAAAGCCAAGGCACCGTCGTATGGTAATTATATTCGACATAATCGCAGAGTGATGCAACCATGCCCGCAGCCAGGATTTTATTTCGGAGGGGGGGGGCAAAAAATTTCGAAAGTCAGACATCTCGAGAACTATAGGAGGTAGTAAAAAATAAGAACATTTTTAAACGTTTCTCAACGTGCTCTACGCCATGGTGGAGAAATTTTTTTAAAACATCTGAACATTTTTAGTTTATTGCATACTCATACACAAAAAAATCTATCACTCAAACTATCTGCGCAACTGATTTCTCATTGTCCAGTCCACACATGCACATAGGGGTGGGGGTGAGGGCGGGGGGTATATACCCCCTGAGGGGTCAGCTAGACCGGTACTGTCCGGCGATTTTGAGCAAACAGGTCTTGTTCTGCATCATTTTTGACATCAAAATCAGTAAAAATGTCAAAATTTTTCCGGCGCTTCGCGCCCGATTAGTACTTTTAAGTGCTTTTACTCAAAAAGCGCCCAAAATTGATAAATTTTTGCATTTTGTAGTGTTAAAAGTGATATAATGCAGTCAAAACGGACTAAAAATGCTTTTAAAATGTGTTATTAACACGAAAAAACGTTTTATAGGCTATTTTGACCATTTTGATCATTAAAACAGCAAAAAAATCGTGAACGTTAAATTTACCGTTTTAGATTTTTGGCATTTCACCCCCCCCTGCCGACCCTGACCTTGTGCACCTATGGTCCAGTCCATAGAGAATTTCTTAACTTTTCACATTTTTACCCAATCTTTTTTGCTCTGTAAAGAAAAACAAGCAAAAAATTAGTGATTCGGCGCGAAGCGCCAGAAAAATTTGCCATTTTTCCATATCTTACTCAAATTTGAACGGGTTGAAAGATAAAAACTACGCAAAAACAATTAGCGCCGCTAAATTTTGCGTTTGCTAGCTCAAAAGTACGCGGAAAACTGTTGACCTTTTGAATTTTAATTTCTTTCTTTAGGGAACCTTGTGAGAAACAAACTTTTCTTTCGGTTTTGGGGGTGTGCCCCCTCCCTTGGCTATGGGTCTCATTCTGTCACTTCGTTAGATGATTAAAAAAATGCATTGAATTTGAACCAAACTCAACCTAATTTCTTATTCCGTAACACCACAGAATGAAATTAAGAAACCTCCGAATATTCTTACTATCAGTTTGGTAACGGCAAAACAGAAAATCTGATCGGAGACTAACTTTTATTCACTTTGCAAGATATAAATAGATGTAAGTAAATATACATGCACAGAATGACCGGTCTGGGGGTCAGCCGTAGCTTTCTGGAGCCAAAATGGCCTCAAAAACAGGCATAAATGCTAAAACAGCATAAAAACTATGCTGATTCACAGTTTCTGGTCAATCACAAGCACTTTTGCATCAATTCTAGAATTCATTTTGCTTTATTTGTCCCCGTGAAACTTCCCATTTACATAATTGTAAAGAGATGGTAAATATAATAAATATGTGATAAACAGTAGAGCAAGGCCAGGGCCTGGTCGGGGTCTGGAAACGTACCATATAATTTGGTCATACGAGATCTCCATTTTGGCATTTTTTATTTAATATATGTGCCCAGCTCTTATTCGTCACATACATCATAACAATTGTTGTAAAAAATATGATAATAATATAATAATACTAAAAATAATTAGAATTACTACTCATAACACCGTTACTCAAAGTAAGATCATATTCAGTTGAAAACTTTTATCCTTCTCATGGCGATTACTTGTAGTTTGTCTATGATCGCATTGTAAATCTCTCCATTTAAATATTTAGCTTTTTGACTAAGCAAGTGAATGATCCCGAAATTAAACCGGCGTAATCAAAAATTACATGAAGCATTGTAGGAAAACAATTTAGTTTTCAATTAGGGTTTTATACAGCGAGGTAGACAATGAACTGCTCCCGCATTTACTACAGCTGCAAGCAGAAGTGCGCGTTGTGGTTTAGGCAAGGGCGGATTTCTGGGGAAACATATGGTAAGATCGACCAGAAACTGAAATTAATGTTGTTACGCTTTTAAAACCTTCATGCTGATTTTTAAAATCATTTTAGTTCGGAAAAGCTCTATTAAGCCCCATACCAGACCTTTCAACAATCATTGTTGCTAGCTGCAAACGTGTTGGCTTGATTTATTAAATTAAGTGAGCTTACTTCAATAAATGCAACAATTTGCATCTTACAAAATTAACATTTTTAGGCCCCCGGACCAACGCCAGGTCACGGTACAGATTTAATAAACAGATCAAGGTGTAAATACAGAGAGCGTTGACGCTGATTTACAACAAATAAATTTAAAAAAATAGATGCACACGGCCAAGATAAGGAATTCACTTAAAAAACACTATTTTGGGCCGAATTCAACCGACAGTACCTAACTTTCAGACCCTTCAGCGGGGAATAATACCCTCTCTCCTTTTCAACAAATGTATATCTTAATATGAGTAGCGTCGTGCTAATAACTTTCGAAAATCGCTCGACTTTTCCCAAGTTATATCCACATTAAAGTCTCAATAGCATGAATTACTAATCGATTTTTCATCCAACCAATCGAACTTAAAAAGTATGGACTAAATAGTGCAATGGAACGTCTCTGTAAAAGATCAGAACGATTTTTACGTATATGTTGACATTTGATGAATATTTTTGCTCAAACTCTCACTTTTTTAAATGCACTATATCCACAACTTGCAATTTGTAAATAATACTTGAAGAGTAAAGTCTGATCGATTGTCTTACGCTTTCTACATATGCACATTTTTGTTCTGAATCTTGACGAAAAGGCATCGGTAGAATAATGATGGATTAAGGATGGTTCACGGCATGCATTATCTAAGGCCAACCGAAGACGAAAGATTGAAAATATAGTAGATTAGATATAAAGGCTAAAGGTGGTTTCTACGTGCGTTTAGCGTTTAAGGCCCTTGTTGAAAAAACCTCAATTGATTGCTTTTACTTCACTTCATAAGCTTTCGAGAAATAATACTTTTATTCTGCATTCTCCTAATTTTGATCCGGTTTTCATCTGAGCGCGAAAGTTCCACGCATTGTATCCATACATGCACAGCATGGGAATTCTGGGGGAAGGGGGAAAGAGATTATAAAGTGCCTTTTTGGGCCCAAAATGGTAGGTACGCGTTAAAAACATCGTTTTTCAGCGTTTCTGATGATGCTCTATCTTTCTAGAGCATAGAAACATGGAAAAAATTTTAAAAAAGTCGAACAAATTGAATAAAATATGGTCAAAACATGAGTATAATGGCGCGAAGCGCCGAAAATGTGGCACTTTTGAGCAGATGGATAGCTAAAAACGCTTTAAAAAAGCACCTTTTCTACAAATTTTCGGAAAATTTCTTGGAATTTTCAAAAAAATCGACAATTTGGGGGAGAGGGGTGGTGATAAAATTTGTACGGGGGAGGGGTGAAAAATTTTTTGAGGGGATGAAACCTCCCGCCAAGATCATGTATGATTGCATCCCAACAAGAGTATCACATCCTGGTCGATTAGGTGGACAAGGTCAGGGTCGGCAGTGCCCACGCTTTTTTTGCTGTCCAATAAAAAATGACCATATGTGATAACGCCGCGTTTTTAAAGGTTTTTTAGCCCATTTCGGCTGCATTTTGTCGCTTTTAAGCATAAAAAATATATAAATTGAGTTAGTGAGAAATTTTGATTTTCCAGACCGTTCTGACACAATTTAGAGCGCATTTTGAGTAAACAACACATGAAATTAATAATCCGACGAAGAGCGCCGAAAAACTTTGACATTATTACAGTTTTTGTCCTCAAAAATGACGCAGAAAGTGTTCCGAAAGTTCAAAATCGCCGTATCTGCATGTCTGACCCTTCAGGAGGTAATCCCTTACCACACTATATGCTTGTATGGTGTAACTGTGAAAAGTCACGATTTTTTAACAAACTAATCCCTTTCATTTATAGGAAGAAAAGATCAAACAGCATTCCAAATGCAAAAATAGCGCATAATAATCATTTAGCTAAGCCTACGAGCACACGATTATAATAGTACTTCAGTGATATTTTGAAATCTACTTTTGAGGACATAGTAGGCCTACTTCCCGACTTCCTAGATCAGTGACTTTCAAACCCCAACGCACACGTCCTCATTCAAGTATGACGCCCCATAATAAAAAAGATAAGGACTAAAGCGAAAATATTTAAAAATAAGCTGTGATAGTTTCGTTAATTCAATATAGAAAAAGATATTAGGAACTATATATAATAAAAATAAAAAATCGATAAAAATAATAAAAGTGAACGATTTGCCTCCTGCTGATTCAGAGATAGGAAAGTTGCGACCTTTGTTCATGATTTTGTTTGAGGAAAAATGACAGCTTTACGACAAAAGCGGCTGAAAGCAGAAACAATTATTGTTTCATTTAAGATCGCATATCCTAAAGTTTTTTCTCCAAAATCTTGACCAAGATCAAAGATGAGGTGGCCTTATGTAAAGGACCGTCACAGCAGCCTGCGACTCATTATTTTTATTTCCATTAAACAAAAGGATACCGATACCTTCGAGATTAATTCATCGTGATTGGCCAAATGGGCTCGGCAATGTACACAACTGTACGTCCTGCCTCCTTCGGGCAAATAGGCTTGGAACGTTTTCATAACGAAGTTTAGTATAAATGCAGATAAACTGCTTCAAGCAAGTGGCACTAAAAACCAAAATGAAAACAAATTCTAACATCAGCAAGGATAATATTTCATTAAAAGGTTCGGACTAATACCTACATAATAATAATATGTTGGAGCATAGTTTCCCACGGTCCAGAGTTGAGGGAGGGTGAAATCCCCAAGTGGGGGACCAGTAAATCAAGTGGTGTTCATTATTAGCCGACACTGTTTTTCGTACGACTTTCTTTGTGCATGTACGAAGATCTCCGGAAAAGTCATTGTATGAGCGAACAATTTTTTGTAGATAATTAAATATACACATTTTTACATACTATCAGTGCGTGACCTGCGACCCGCATGCAGTCCTAAATGTGATAAATCAGCCTGAATTTAGTTGATAATTTCGGCGCGAAGCGCTGAAATTTTTAGCAGCTTCTGATGGAATTTACACATAAAACTCGACTGAGAAAGCTAAAATAATTTGTACTACAAAATCAGAAATATTACATTAATTGTAATATGCCGATTAGATCCTGTAATAAGCACCACTGCGCTTATAAATTTAATGCAACATAAGTGCAGTTATTAAATAGTACTTATTTTTGCATAAAATCTTTGAAAACAGTAGAAATAGATACGAAAGATATTTGAATCTGCACAAAGATGCCTAGATTACAGAAAGATTGATTTTGGAGTGTTTAATGCCCCTTCTTGAAGCTACAAACAGTACATTAGCGATATTCGGCGCGAAGCACCGAGAATTTTTTAGTTTCCCTAAAAATAATTTAAAAATCATTAAAATTACTATCACTTTGCCCCAGAAAGCAGTGTTTTTTTAAATAAGGTCCGTTTGTACATGTACGAAAATATTCTCCAAAAGTCTTTGTACATTTTGTACACACAAATTTTTTGGTTCTATAATATGGTACTGTAGCAATATTAGTGTGGTAAAAACAGAGTTGTTCGACCTTTGGTAGTGAATTTTAGCTAATTTCTGGGTCTCTGAGGGCAAAAATCACTAAAAATCGTCTTAAAATGGCGCGAAGCACCAAGAAAGTTTACATTTTTCCTTTCAAAATGCAATTTCTGCCATTATAAAAATATATAGAACACATTTTCAGCGCGAAGCGCCGAAAATCTCTGCGAATTTTCAGACCTTTTTTGCAATATTTAACTTACCAAAAATCTTTGTACATGTACAAAGACGGTCCCAAAAAGTCTTTGTACATCGGAAAAAATATTTGCCGAATAAAAAAAATCGTGCCAGGAAGTATTTTAAGATCATATAAAGATGGTTCCGAAAATGAATGCACGAGCCAAAATCGATTTTCGGCAAAAACCTGCATTTTTTGGCCATTTTTAGGTGCCTTTTTTGCGATTTTTCAGCCAAAAATTGGTGGTCATTCACCCCCACCCCTAAAAATGGCCGAAAACCATACGTGTAGCAATGGGCTTTGAGGAATTCCCCTCCCAAGGTTGGACGTCCTCCTTACACTCCCAAGTCAGAAAATTTCGACACACCTCCCCCATTTTTGGCGAAAACTTGCGCTTTTTTGGCTATTTTTATGTCTTTTTGCCATTTTTGGTCAAAAATCTGAGCACCTTACCCCCCTAAAACCAGCCGAGAAATATACATGTAACAGGGGTTTGGGCGATCCCTCACCCGCACTTGTACGCCCTCCACCCCCCCATAGTCAGAAAATTTTTGACCACCCTCCTCCCATTTTTAGCAAAAATTTGCGCTTCTTAGCTATTTTTAGGTGTTTTTGCCATTTTTGGCCTAAAATTGGAGTCGCTTACCCTCCCTTCTTCTAAAAATGGCCAGGGACCCCTAAGCAAAATTTCCAGCCGTTACATGTATGCCGAGGACCCCCTCTCCTAAAATGTTGAGCTGTTACATGCATGTTTTATAGTGACGATTTGTCCACTTACTCTTGCTTGCATTCGAAAATACTGGATCACTTCATGAAATTCTATTAGTTAAGTGTGCTTTTGCCACAGTAGAAATTAGGTTAAAAAAATTCAAGGTTTTTCACCAAAAATCGTCTGACAGTGACTTAAGTCTTGGACCCTGAGGGGGAGAGTAATACCATCCTCACCCCCCTCCCTATGGGAATGTGTGTTGGAGAGACAAAGAGAATACGTACGCCAGAGACGATGCGAAAAATTCTACTGATTATCACTAACAAAATTTTATTTTCGTTGCCATGACCCTATAAATGTCACAAAAATGCATTCATAAATCTTCCAAAGAAAAGGTGTTTACAAAGCGTTTTTAGCTATCAGTTTGCTCGAAAGTGTAAAATTTTCGGCACTTCGCGCCATATACTCATTTTATGACTATATTTTGTTCAATTATCAAACTGGTTTTACATTTGTTGAAATTTTTGAGTGTTTTCTTATGCTCTAGAAGGATAGAGCATCGTCAGAAACGCCGAAAAATAATGTTCTTGACGGGTATCCAATTTTTGTGATTCGAAAAAAGGTTTAGAATTTCACCCGCCAGAATTCTAATGTTGCGCTGTACATGTATGATAGGAACACATTTTCTGGATGCGGATCATAGGTGCACAGTCGGCAGGGGGAATAAAATTTCAGAAATCCAAAAGAGTAAATTTAACGTTCACGAATTTTTTGTTATTTTAAAGACCAAAATGGTCAAAATAACCAATAATACGTCTTTTTGTGGTAATTTAGCATTTTTAAAGCATTTTTTGTCCATTTTTACAGCATTATATCTTTTTAGCACTAAAAAATACAGACATTTATCAATTTTTGGCGCTACAAAAAGTACATAAAAGTACTAATCCAGCGCGAAGCGCCGGAAAATTTTGACATTCTTACTGTTTTTGACCTCAAAAATGATGCAAAAAACGTTCCGTCAGCTCAAAATCGCCGGACATTACCTGTCTGGCTGACCCCTCAGCGGGGGAGATTATACCCACACATGGGCGTAGGGAGGGGGTTTGTACCCCCAGAAGTTGAAACCCTCCCGCAGATTGACCCCCAGAATTCTATTTTCAGTAATATTTTTAACAATTTGACCCATCCTGACCCCCAGAATCTTAATGCTGCCCATGTGTGGTAATACCCCCTCACCCCCAAGTGCATGTATGATTTGGATACATGCTACAATATAACGATTACCCAAGACCATATGTGGGCGTGGGGGTTGGGGGATATGCACCCCAGAAGGCCGAATACCCCCAAATTCAAAATACCCCCAGAATTCAATTAAATTTTTTTTGTTTTGTTCGCAATTTTTTGATGCCAATAGATAGTACTCGATGAGAAATGTTGAAAAACGGTGGTATTATTTTCGCCATAACACCATTTTAAGACCATTTTTTGACTTTTGAGAAATCTTGCACCCCCAGAATTTTGGCGCTGTCCACTTATGCCCAAGACCGTTCAACCCCAATGCCGAAGCAGATATGACAAAGAAAGAATGCTCTTCAATTTGATATTTATTTTTTTCTTGGCGGTCTGAAAGCTAGATTTTTGCACCAGAAATAGTGTTCATAAAATGCAAAAATTTCGTAGCAAAGGAATGCCAAAGTCAAACATCCAAGGAGGGGTGAAAATCAATAACTTGGAGATAGCTCAGTGCTTTGTAAAAAACGATTCTTTAGCGAGAAAATGATTTCATAGCTTTGAAACCACCGTTTTTGCGCATTTATGGCAAATGTACAATTTTTCTTAACTCACAAACACAACTATGCAGCCTTTTCGAACTAAAATTAGTTATTCCGCTATTTTGGAGTCGAGAAAATAGCTATAAAGCTATAAACTCTTTTAAGACTCAGAAAAACAACTATTCAGCATTTCTGAACGTGAGCGGAAAGTTTCTGATTCCAAAAAAGCTATAGAGCCGTTTTTTTCTGTGAAAGCTATAGAGCTGTTTTTTGCTTTTTGACTGGTCTGGATCACTTTTTCAAAGCTCAGGGGAGGGGATTAATACCCCACTCACCCGTCCCCATGCTCATATACGTTTCAAAACACCTGCAAAAACACTTTTGGAGCAAAAGGAAAGCGATTTCAGTATCCGGCGCCTAAAGTTGGATTAAACATTTTCTGTATTCTTTACTCAAAAAGCGCCATCTAAAAAACCAAAATTTTCTAACTTGTTCAATTTCTACATTCTTATCGTTAAAAGCAATACAATACAGTAAAAACGAGCTTAAACGCTAAAAAACGAAGCCTTATCACACGAAAGGGCCTTTTATCACATAAAAGCATTTTACGTAAGCTATTTTGACCATTTTTGTCATTTGAATAGCAAAAAAGCATGAACACTATAACTGGTCTGGATTTCCAGGATTTTGCATCCCTGCCGACCACTGTTTTATATTTTTGTACGGAACAAAGATTTTGAGGCTCGTACATGGATTTTTGGAGCGATCTTTGCACATCTTTATACACAAAGTATAGGCAGTTTTTGGCAGATTTTCTTCTGTACAAAAAATCGAAGTTTTTCGTACAAAAAAAGACAGTGCTCGCAGCCGACCCTGATCTTGTGTATCTAAGCGTCAAGTTACTCAAATTTTAATATCAGCTCAGACAAGGATGTCTACGCTGATATATATATAAACATCGACTTTGTCAGAGCAATGTAAATATAATTTTTAGATTCCTCAGCGTCTAAATTTTGAAGTTTTCTTTCCGTCAGAAAACTCGAAAGCCAAAAGTAAGTCAAAAGAAGCGGATATAACAGACATAATGGTAAAAATTGCTTCTCATGTCATTTTTGCATATTTTTCAAGTCATTCAATACTGAAATAACGCGTATGCATAACAGGTAACATAAGCAGTGCTTGCCATCAACAAAAAATGAAAGCTGGACAAACGCTAGTATAAATTATATAATGAGAAAAGAACTCACCTCTTTAAACAACGAGCTATCCTTGCTGATGCAAGGCTATTTACTTGGACATCGATAAAACTTGTTCAGAAGAAAATAACATTTAGACAAAAAACGACGGGTAAATGTTCTCCGTTCTAATGCACTCGCTCAAAACTGGTTCGCTGTTGTTGAAGTGTAGCATAACGTCAATGCACTTAAAAGGTATTCAATATGTTTACGAGCCTACCAACTGACTTCACTTCATTATTTGAAAAACTGACGTGCAAAAGAAAACAGGCACAACGGGACAAGGAACAAAAAAATAATAAATGATTTGGGTAGAAGTTGAGGAAGACGTCGATTAATAGATAACACTAGCAGCAAAAAATATATCATAAAATTGGTCCGGTGGGAGCAATAGAAAGACGAACATAAATACATATTACCGGACGATTGGTTGACCTTAGCGTCGCTTACTTTACCTTACTTACGTTACCGCAACCAGTCAACTGGCAGTTGTAATTTTGAAATACGGAGCTTGTGAGTTAACTTTTTTCGCTAAATAATTTTTATATTTGCAAACGAATGCGAAAAGGGAATTAATGATTGATTAATTTTTCGTTTATCACTAATTCTTTAACGATAAATAAATAATAGAATAAGAAAATGGGTCGGTTGCATCTTATAGCTATATACTGCTGCTGACTACAATTCAAGCTAAATCATTGGATTCTGAGATATCGAAAGTACAAAGCGGAATTAATTTTAAAGGCATCTTGTCACTCGTCAGTCTAATGCAGAAATAAATCATATAAAATTACATATGACCCGAATCGAAATTTTACAAGTTTGAATAATTACAAATTATTTGGAAAAAGTAAACTAACAAAGTAAGTACTTTAAAGCCTGGATTGCCACTTGACTGGTTTGCGGTAAGGTAAGAACAGTAAACAAATCGACGTTGAGGTCAGCCAATCGTCTGATATACTAACACTAAAACTTTATTCGGAATAAACGCAAGGATAAAAAAGTCGCAAGGAAAATAAGATAGAAAAGTATAAAATGCGATATGTCCTGGACACACCTACAAATAGTGAATGGCGCTCACGTGTGCCCCACGAAATAAGTTCGATTGAATGTATTTACGTCCGTCTTTCTATTGTTCCCATCGGACGTCTTTAATGATAGGCGGCGTGACCCTCAAAATCAAGTTAAGCCCGTTTAACTATTGCTTGCAGACCTGAATCAGCTGAGCTACAACAATTTTTTAACTTTCGATTCTCCGAACTAAATTCTATAATGTCAGTCATCTAATTGCAGGTGTTTCAACTTGAGGTACTATTACTACTGTTGGCAATTCTTAACTGCTACGAAGTTCATAGCAATTTTTGCGTCTATTGTTATTGTACGTGTTCATACTAAAACGACAGTGAGAACTTAAAACACTAAGTAATTCTCCTGAAACAAGAAATAAGTCATCGGCTTGATATAAGAATTTCAATTATAGGAACTGCATGCACTGAATTTAATTAAAATAATTAGAATATATATGCTAAGGAGGGGATTGGACATGTCAGACACTGAGGTAGCAAATTCGCTTTTAAGCGTAGCAAACATACTCGCTTGGCAAAGTTTTATAGCAAGCAAATCATTCGTTAATTACTTTATTCGTCACTCGTTGTAATAGTAAAATCAGCAAGAAGTGGGACACAGGAAGCAGTGATCGGACCGAGGGTACTTTTTGGACCCTCGGCCTCGGCGACTTAAAATCCTTTGCCTCGGCCGAGGCCGAGGGTCATGCCGAGGGTCAAGCTTATATACCTATACCCATAAATAGTACTCTTAGAATATTTTGTATGCACATGAGCTAGAGAATAATCGTAATATTAAACACTTTATCGAATGTCAAACAATTCATTTTTATTTTCAATAATAGATTAAATGTGTGAAGGATTTATTGGATAAAGTCAGCAGCATGAAAGCATACATAATCTAACAAGTTGCCGTTGATGAAGACGTGGAAAAGTTGATAGAAAATATGGCTGAACAAGCACTTAAAAAACTTTTATTACTATAAATAAGAAAACAGTGTCGAAGAAATAAACGAACAAACGAAATAAGCTAAGTAAAGACAGAACTGTAGCCATTGTTGTGCTCGCTTTTGCAATAATGCATGTTTAAACACGCTTTTTCGGTCATCCAATTTCTGGTGTGGCAGGTAATATGACGGAAACTGCACTGTACTTGCCGATAATAGTTCCCAAAGATCCAGAGCTGAGGGAAGGTGAAATCCAAAACGGGGGACCAGTAAATTGAGTAGCGTCTTTGTATGAGCGAACAAATTTTTGCAGATATTTTATATAAATATATTTTTGAACATACACATTTTTACATACTGCCAGTGTGTGACCTGCAACCGGCATGCAGTCCTAAACAGTGTTTTTGTGCAAGATACCTTTTACGTGTACAAAGATGGTATGCAAAAGTCTTTGAACATTTTGTACATGCTAATTTTTGTGTACTATTATAGTATGGTACAGTAGCGATTTAGTGTGGTAAAACAGGGTTTTTTTTCGACCTTTTAGTAGTGTATCTTAGCTTATTCCTGGGTTTCTGAATATTTGACATTTTTCCATTCTAAATGCAAATTCTACTATTTTAAAGATATATAGGACAGACAATTACTGATGCGCCGAAAATTTTCGGAAATTTTACACCTTTTTACAGTTTTTTGTCTCTCCAAAAATCTTTGTGCACGTACAAAGACGGTTCTGAAAAGATTCTGTACATTATGAAAAATCTTTGCCGAATACAAAAAACCGTGGCCCTGAATGTGATAATTCGGCTTGAATTTAGTTGATAGTATTAGTTCGGTGCGAAGCGCCGAAATTTTAATCAGCTTTTGATGAAATTTACACACAAAACTCGACTGAGAAAGCTAAAACAACTTGTACTACAAAATCAGAAATATTACAGATATTGTAATATGCCAATTAAATCTTGTAATAAGTAGAGCTGTGCCGGTTGCCAGGCTCCGGCCCCGGCGCCGGGGCCTAGGCCCCGGCCCCGGCCGGGGCCGGGCTGGCCCCGGCACCGGGGCCGGGGCCAATGTTAGAGTTGATTATAATAGAGAAAATTGATAATGTTTTGGGCAGATTTACCTTCAAACTCAATTTCAAGCAAACCACAGATCTTGCTAATTCAAATCTTTATTTCACTATGTCAGATTGGTGCAAATTTCTAATTAATAATCAAAATTGACATATTTTAAATTGCAATTCATATAGACGAGCAATTCCAGCTTGTTTGGTAGCAGACAGCTACGTTTATCAGAACAAATAGAATAGTAAGCCTTCAAAAGTGCAAAGTAAAGCACATTGAAAAACGCATCCAAGTCAGAGGAGTTAAATCCATACATGGGCAGCTCAAAAATTCTAGGGAGTCCAAAATTCAAAAAGTGCCGGATAATATATGGTAGAGCGGAAAGAACACCCTTTTCTCGCGTTTCTCAATGAGAGCTATCCATTAGCATAAAACCGCAGAAAAACAGAAAAAATTCTGAAAATCAATTTCTGGGGGGTCTAGGTCTAGCAGATTTTTTCTGGGGGGAAATGTGAATTCTGGGGGTCTAGATCCCCCAATGCCCATGTTCTGTTATATCTTGTAATCCCAACAAATATTAACGCTTGACGTGGATATCTACAAGCAAGAATATATGCATAGGTACATACAAGGGGTAGGGCAGGGTCGTACTATGAGCATGGTAAAGCACGCTATTATTGGCCCCGGCCAGGCCCCGGCCCCGGGGCCTAGGCCCCGGCCCCGGCAAAAAAGGCGGCCCCGGCACAGCTCTAGAATAAGGACTATTGTGCTCAGAAATCCAATGCAACATCAGGATAAATTAGTCAATTTTATCTTTGAACGGCAAAAAAAGCAAAGTTATTAAATAGTACTTATTTTGCATAAAATTTTTAAAAACAGTATAAATAGATACAAAAGATATTTAAATCTGCATAAAGATGCCTAGATTACAAAAAATTGATTTTGGAGTGTTTATTTCCCCTGCTTCAATCTAAATACAGTTTATTAGCGATATCTTGCGCGAAGCGGCGAAAATTTTTCTGAAATTTCCTAAAATATACTGAAAAAACGATATAATTAATATCACTTTATCCAAGAAAGTATTTTAACATTGTATAAAAATATCTCCAAAAAATGCACGAGCCGAAATAGATTTTTGGCAAAACCTGCATTTATTGGCCATTTTTAGGTGCGTTTTTGCGATTTCGGGCCGAAAATTCGTGATCATTTACCCCTCTCCCATAAAATGGCTGAAAACCATACGTGTAACAGGGGGTTAGGGAATTCCCCATCCACCCAGGGTTGGACGTCCTCCCCACACCCTTCCCTCCAACGTCAGAAAATTTTGACCCACCTCCCCATTTTTGGCGAAAATTTGCGCTTTGTTGGCTATTTTTAGGTGCTTTTGCCATTTTGACATAAAATTAGAGTCGCTAATCCCGCCTCCTTCTTAAAATGGCCAGGGACCCTACCCGAAATTTCAAGCCGTTACATGTATGCCGAGGAGCCCCTCCCGAAAATTTTGAGCTGTTGCATGCATGTTTTATAGTGATACTTAGTCTATTCACTCTTGCTTACATTCAAAAATACTGTATCACTTCGTGAAATTCTAATAGTTAGCTGCACTTTTGCCATAGTGAAAATTAACTTCAAAAATTATTCAAAAGGTTTTCACCAAAAATCGTCTGACAGTGACTTGAGTCTTGTACCCTGAGAGGAGGGTAATAACCCCCCTCACCTCACCCCTTTGGGAATGTGTGTTTCCGATCCATGTAGCGAGCATGAGAATTAAAACTTAGTCATCACATGAATAATAAATTGGCATTTTGCTGTATGTAACTTGGTGTAACTGGGTACGTGACTAAAACCATAAGGAAAGTCTATAGGTAAAAAATAGCCTGTGTACTGCAGATTCATTCTAAATAGTTAATATTCAACGGATATATTAAACTTATTCAAATTTGATTTTAACTCTCGGCGCCTCGGCACTTTTCAGCTTCGCCCTCGGCGCCGAGGCCGAGGCTCCAAAAACGCCGAGGATTGCCGAGGCCGAGGCCTCGGTCCGATCACTGACAGGAAGTAAGAGGTATGACACGCGTTGAGTTGAGATTTCGCGCGACAAATATATTTATTTCATTCCATTTCTCGAACAAATGGAGCCTAAGATGATATAGGACCTTAGACGAACTGGGACCATAAGTGGGCGGCACCAGAGTTCTGGGGGTGCAAGATTTTTCAAAGGTAAAAAATGGCCTTGAAAATAAATGGTGGTATGGCGAAATAATACCATTTTCAACGTTTCTCATCGAGCACTATCCATTGGCAATAAAAATTGCGAAAAAAACAAATAAAAAATTTAAAAAATTTAATTCTGGAGGGTATTTTGGTTTCTAAGAGTTGGGTGCATACCCCCAAACCCCCACGCAAACGTATGACCAGAACTTTTGGTAAGGTGGTGGGTACGCGAAAAGAGGGTATTTCCTACATCGGTGATTTTTATATTAAATAAGTATGGCGTCACGTGGAACGCGCGAATAGATATGATTATAGATGCAGAGCGTGGCCGGTTTAGCGGAGAGATATAAACATTTCATCAGCATATAAGTACCATAATTGATCGTTCCTGGTCAATTTCAAATAATTTCGCAACAACATTGAATCTTTGTTCGTTTTAGGCT
This sequence comes from Mermis nigrescens, assembly GCA_036768485.1. Taxonomy (NCBI): domain Eukaryota; kingdom Metazoa; phylum Nematoda; class Enoplea; order Mermithida; family Mermithidae; genus Mermis; species Mermis nigrescens. Next base: position 2,525,302 of record JAVLUZ010000150.1, on the reverse strand, counting down.
TTAATATTGCTCAATTTTTCACAAAAAACAATTCGGGAGACCAAACCACACGCGAGCGTGGGAGAGAGGGGATAAGGGTGAGACCCAGAGAATCCGGCAGACCCCCAGACCACACGTGAGCTTGGGGGATTTGGGGTATGCGCCCCATTAGAAGTTCGAATACCCCCAGAATTCAATTTTTGAGAATTTTTTCGGTTTTTCCGCTATACCACCATTTTTAAGACCCCTTTTTGACCTTTGGAAAATCTTACACCCCCAGATTTAGTTGCTGCTCACCTATGCCCCAGACCCGCCAGAATTGAATTTTTGTCGTATTTTTTTGGGTTTTTTGGCTTGTTTTGCACCACCCAGACCCCCTTGAATACGGCTGCTGTCCATGTATAAACCTAACCCCTTACCACGTGCGTTTGTAGATATTATGTTTGAAGAACTGAGACACGCAAAAGATATTCCCGACATCGGTGGTGTGTTCCTCAAAAAAGTGTTAGGTGTATAGATCAGGCAGGAAAATAGCAATCTGATATGAAATACGTTGTAAAAAAGGCATTTTTCCAAGATCCCTATCGGAATTCCGATTTTAACAATCTGATATGGGTACAGCCAGGATATGAAAAATCCAAGTTACAGTTTTTTCAGTTTTTTGCATCCAGTCCAGTCACACTTTCCAATTAAATCTTTTTTCTCATTCGCTCCTTCTTTGCTTCCCACGCACTTTGCTTTTGCGCCATGCAAATGCAACCTTATTTTTGCGCTGGTTCCCAGACGTCTTGAAAAAGAAATCAGGCGCAGAAATAGCCAGCTTTCTCTCAGTTTTACAAAATTCGCAACGGAGTTTAGAACTATATTAAATTATTTAAATGAAGCAGCAATTTCCTAGTCCCGAACGAATGCAACTTAGATCATCCGTGCTAACCAGAACCAGATACAGAAAGAACCATTTACGTATAATTTGCAAGTTATTCAACCTACATTGCGATATTCGAGAAAACGACAAGATGAAAGGCAGTTGCATTCAGTCCACCAGTACGAGAAGAGCGATGCTTAAGCTGCCTTAGCTAAACAACAGAATAAATTTAAAAAGAAAAAGCAAGATTGCAGCATTCATTCCAGGCACTGAGGAAATGTTAGGCAAGTCGTACATTCGCAGCGTTAGGACGGCCGTATTAAAATCGTTGAAGTAAAAGCCTTGAAGCCATAGAAAGATCGAACTATATAGCAGAGCAAGAAAATGCACATATGCATACTGCTGTTACGCCAGCTAAATAATATTCATCGCCTTGAAATCCAATTCAATAATTGGCTAAGACTTGGGACATGCGTGCTTTCACACGTGAGCGGCGCGCGCAAAGGAATAATGGCTTGAACGTACGCTGTGCGATTTCGATTTTTAACAGCTCAGTGCGCGCAACCAAAAGATAGTAAGGTCTAACTGATCCGAGAGGTCATTTAACATTTTATTTACTTATTTATCGGGTTCTAAATTCACAAAATGAAGGAGTACGGAGGCAGCAACTAACTTGAAAACAAACTTTGGAACGAGCGAAGTATCAGCCCTTCCTGCACATACTAATAACTTAGCCGTTTTTGCTCACTATTGCTTGCCAGAAGCAACTTGCATTTACCGCGTATGCGATATCGAACGAATTGTGAATATAATGTAGCAGAAGTGTGTAAGCAAAGCAGAGCTTAGGTAATGCATTAGTCTGAAATAAGCATTGAATCTGTTGAAGCGCTGCATGAACACATTTTAACGCATTATATCGATTAGTCAAGGCAAAATGTTGTTGCTATGTTGTCTCTCCTTTCTTAAAATTAAGAGGCTGGTACCGGCCTAGTCTCACGGACCATATTAGCCTGCAAAGGAATACTGACAGTGGTACAATCGAAAAAATAGTAGTTTTAGGTAACACTCAGTTGTTGGACTATTAAAGCATTTCTGAAACTTATCATTCGCAAGGCTGAAAATGCTGTAAAGGTACTTTCATAGCACGTGCTTTTCTGTTTGCATAAGATTCTTTTATACGTCACCTGTGACAAAACGGTTAGAGCAGATAAAAACAAATTTGATGGATTGCAATGACCGATATTTTATCTTATGACAACAAAGTGTCTCTAAAGCTAGAGTCACGCGGTTGAACACATGACTGGAAAAATGCGAAAGGATTTCCATAGTCATGATTAATGATGCTTACTTGTGTCAAAACTTTGAACTAGGACATCGTTTCATTTAGCATTCATTAGATGACTATGCAATCTAACAGATTGAATCTCAACAGTCCCACCCACCCAGGGGCGTAAGCAGATTTTTTTAAGCGCGGGGAGGGGGGCGGTCCGAAAATTTGTGACCCTATGTTTTAGGATATGTTCGGCGGAACACAAAATAAAGTACATTTTCTGACGTTTGCGAGCAAGCTCCGTCAGACACGCGGGGCAAAGGAATTCTAGGGAAGGTTGCAATTTTAAATGCCTTTTTGGCTAAAAAATGGATACGCATCAAAAACATTGTTGTTTCGTGTTCTGACGATGCTATATCTTTCTATAGCATAAAATAGTGAGACAATTTTGGAAAAAAATAAAAATCGAATAAATTAAAGAAAATAAAGTCAAAAAATGAATGAATATATGGCCCGAAAAGTTGACACTTTTGAGCAAACAGGTAGCTAAAAACGCTTAAAAGAGCATCTTTTCTACGAATTTTTCGGAAACTTTTGGAAAATCGTTTATTCTGGGGGAGGGGATTTTCGAGGGGGATTGAAAGAGACCCCACATCACGAATGTGCTCTATCCATTGCTGATCAAATTCGAAATTTTTAAGAGAAAAAAATTTATTTTCTCTAATAGGCAGTAGAAAGTAACGTTTTTGGTCGCGCTTGATCTTGCAGCGTGAAGCGTCGAAAATTTTAATATTTTTTTAATAAAGGATGCCAATTTTTACACCAGCAGCACACGTGGGCGTGGGGGAGGTTTAGGGGTATGCACCGCCCAGAAGGCCGAATACCACCCCTAGAAACCAAAAGACCCGCCCAGAATTCAATTTTTGGGATTTTTTTTGTTTTTCCGCAATGTTTTGATGCCAATGGATAGTGGTTGATGATAAACGTTGAAAAATGGTGTTTTTCGCCATTTTTTTGACCTTTGAAAAATCTTGCACACCCCCAGAATTTTGGTGCTGCCCACCTATGACCAGCAGTCCTGCCGTCCAGCAGCTCAATTATGTTATCTTAGATACAAGTAAAACGATGGTTAAGCATGCATGAACAGGAACCGGAATTAATGGGGTCTGGTGGGGCGAAAATCGCCGAAAAAAGTCAATCATGGGAGTCAGGGTATTTTGAATTACGAGAGGGCCAAAAAACCACATTTAATACTGTCTTAATAGCCTAGAGCCATACATGCACACAGTCAAAAGTTCTGGAAGGGGGTTAACCGTTTCCTGGGTGTGTTGCAATTTTATTATTCAATGCCTACCAAATTTTGTTACTTAATTCGTTGTATTTTATCTTTAATGAATTTTTGTAGTCATATTTGCATGAAAACAAATAAAAATAAGGGTAATGGAATTACCTGTAACGTCAAATATTTACCAAATAATGGAAGAAAAGTGTCTCGATGAAGGAATCGAACATTAAACTGCTCGAAAAATAAGGATTTGTACTTGAAATTGTACGGCTTGACGTCATTTGAAGCTTTTTCGTGGTTCGAGCAATAGGTTTGGTCTTAAAACGGTCTCATACCCCCCCCTCAGTGCTGCGAGCCATAATTTTGTGCCAGGAAATCTTTTCGTAGCGAACAAAATTTTCATAACTCTTAAAACGATTTCTGCAATAGAAACAGCTACGTGTTTCAGTGATAGCTTTCTCTCATTTTTAGCATATTTACGCGTCAAGCAAGTACTTCAACAAGTTTGAACATATTGCGCAAAGTATAAGCGTAGGAAATTGCAAACAAACAAAAAGATTTATTCGCTGAGCCGACAAAACAACGTTAGATTGTGTCCCGGGTGACCGACAGTCCCGAGTGACCGACAGTCCTGGGTGACCGACAGTCCCGGGTGACCGACAGTCCCGGGTGACCGACAAATGGTTTTTAGAATAGATCTGTCAATCAAAAAATTTCCCGTCTGGCCGACAGTCCCGGGTGACCGGCTATACCGGGTGGCCGACAGTCCCGGGTGGCCGACTGTACCGGGTGGCCGACAGTCTCGGGTGACCGACAAGTGGTATAATAATAAAATTGTCATGAAAATTCCTAACTGACTAATGATTTCGGAAAATTGATGCCTTTTCAAGTAAATACCTATTTATGCACATGAATAGTTTTACCAATGCAATAACATTGCTCAAATGAATTCATAGCAAATTTAAAGCATGCAGGATTTGGTAAAAAAGGCCTATTATTTACATTTCGAATAGTTTAGTGCTATCCTACGTAAACTTATTGTGGCTGCAAAATTACAGCTACATATTTGTGTAACTTCAGTGCTGCGAAAGTGCCATCAAATGATTTACTCGCCATTTAACCAAAAACAGAGGCGTAGCCAAGACTTTTGTGCAGCCAGTTTCTCAGTTTTCGAAAATACTGTGCAACGCTCCACTTAAAAATGTTTATTTTGACAAAAAAGGATTAAGTATCCGCCCGATTCAAAATGCAAATGAGGTTTTATTTTTAGAATTTTTTGATTCTGAAAACGCGATTTATTGCTTATGCATTCCATAGCGCATGTGAAACTACGCTGTAGGCCGAATTTAACGCGCACAAAAATATAAGTAAATCAAGATCTTAAAGACGACTGGACAAAAATGAATATTTGATATTTGATACAAAATTGTTAGTAAATATGCACATTTAATAAGTTTATGTACAATACAATATGTACATGTAATAAGTTTATATTCACATTCATGCCAGTGCAAACTTTATTGCTATTCTAAGAGAATGAAAAAATTACGTATTTCGATTTTGAAAAAATATTTATTCATAGTGATAGTCACACATGGGCGGTGTTGGGGGTATGCACCCCCAGAAGTTGAAATACCCCCCCCCAGAAATCAAAATACCCCCCCAGAATTCAAATTTTGAAAATTTGTTTTGCTTTTTTAGCGATTTTTTGATGCCATTGGATAGTGCTTGATGAGAAACGTCGAAAAATGGTGTTTTTTTCGCCATACGACCACTTTCAAGACCATTTTTCGACCTTTGAAAATTTTTTCACCCCCCCTTCCCCCAGAATTTCAGTGCTGCCCACCTATGGTGATAGTACAACCGGGTCATTTGGGAATTTTCATGTCATCTATCGATCACCCGGTACAGTGTCGGCCACTCGGGACTGTCGGCCAACCGGTACAGTCGGCCACCCGGGACTGTCGGCCATTCGGAACAGTCGGCCAGTAGGTACTGTCGGTCACTCGGGAATTTTTTGATTGACAGATCTATTTTTATACTATTTGTCGGTGACCCGGGACTGTCGGTCACCCGGGACTGTCGGTGACCCGGGACTGTCGGTCACCCGGGACGTTACCCAACGTTAAAGTTAAAAAGAGGAAAAGCTAGACGAAAATGGTCAAAATAGCCTGTAAAACGCCTTTTCGTGGTACTAATAACGCATTGTCGAAGCATTTTTAGTGTCCATTGTCTGACTGCATTATATCGCTTTTAGCACTAAAAAGTATAGTTGATTTTGGGCGCTTTTTGACTTAAAAGTACATAAAAGTATGAATCCAGCGCCAAGCGCCAGAAAAATTTCGACAATTTTACTTTATTTGCCCTCAAAACTGCTGCAAAAAAACGTTCCATCAGCTCAAAATCGCCGGACAGTACCTGTCTGGCTGATCCTTTAGTGGGAGGAGTACTAAATGGGGTCACGACAATTGGGTGAACGACAATTGGGTGAACGACAATTGGGTGAACGACAATTGGGTGTATGACAATTGGGTGAACGATAATTGGGTGAATACGACAATTGGTGAATACGACAATTGGGTGAACGACAATTTGGTGTATACGACAATTGGGTGAAAACATGTTCGTGTTTTATTTTCACGATATTATACCAAAAATTAATATCGTTTCCGTTAACGACGACTCTCGAAAAAGATATCGTTTCGTTAACGACGAAGCTAATTAATATTTTAAAAAAGAAAAATTTTGCGAGAGAATGGGGTCAGTGGGTTAATGAGATGTTGTAAAAGTGACAGTGATCAAAACAACTTTACTATATAAAGAGTTAGTCGAATGAGGAAAATCATTCGCCAAAATTTGACCATTGTGCTGTGTTTCGTTTTCATATTCGGTACCTTCTTCACTGTTTAGGCTGACTTTGCCTTCAGTGAAAAGGGCAAAGGTAAACTTCTTTACGATGGTTATGCTTATGTTCGTGAGGAAAATTTTAATGCCGTTACATACAGGCAGTGCGAAAAGAAGCGTTTCTGCAAAGCACGAGTGATTTCTTCTATTGATCTTCAAGTTGGCAGTCGGTTCTGAACAATCGTGCAATTTAACGTCAAAGAATTTAGTAATGATAGATCTTCAAAAACTATAAAACTTTCGAATAAATAGTAATCCCGGCAAGCACATATGGGCATGGGGTTCGGGGATCGCCGCAACCCCCAGAAGTCCAGCGAGCCCAAAAATCCATTTTGGCCGCAAAACCAGAATGGTGTAAGTTTGCCACTCCTGACCATACCTGGGCGTGGGGGGTTTGGGGGTATGCACCCCGAGAAACCTAAATACTCCCCCAGAAATCAAAATCCCCGAATTCAATTTTAATTTTTTTGTTTTTTTTGCAATTTTTTGATGCCAACGGATAGCGCTCGATGAGAAACGTCGAAAATGGTGTTTTTTCGCCATACCACCATTTTTAAGGCCATTTTTTGACCTTTGAAAAAATCTTGCACTACCCTCGCCAGAACTTTGGTGCCGCCCACATATGCTCCTGACCCGCTAAATCCCCAGGATTCCGGCCGGTGACGTCCACCTATGCTGACAAGTAATACTCTGCTCTCGAAAAATGTCATTCTTGTAATACGTTGGTAACCGCTTTTTAGCTGAGTGTGTGTATTTATAGCGCTAGATATTACATACATACATCCTTAATTATTGTATTCACCCAATTGTCGCATTCACCCAATTGTCGTATACACCAAATTGTCATTCACCCAATTGTCATTCACTGACGCATTCACCCAATTGTCGTATTCACCCAATTGTCGTTCACCCAATTGTCGTTCAACCAATTGTCGTTCACCCGGTTGTCTTTCACCCAATTGTCGTAGACCCGTACTAAATACCCGCCTCACCCCCTTATCTGTATGTATGGTGTACATGAATAGATTGATATGTATAACTTTTTTCACGTCAGATTTTCTTTAAAAACTATACAAAGTTGAATAAAAAATTGACATGTTCAACATGTCTAAGTCGAATTTCAGCGGTTTGGAGAGAAGACACAAATTATGCCTGAACTGAAGAAATATATCCTGCGCGACCCAGAAAAGCCTTAATATGCTCTCCATGTCTAACTCAAATTTAAGTGATTTTGAGCGGTTTAGAAGACAAAAACTATGCATAAAAAATAAATCCGGCGCTTTTTGCATTTTCTAAAAGAAAAGTAGTCGTGGGATCAAAACGTGGGCGGCACCATAGGTGGGCAGCACCGAAATTCTGGGAATAGGGTGAAAAAATTTTCAAAGGTCAAAAAATGGTCTTAAAAGTGGTCGTATGGCGAAAAAAACACCATTTTTCGACGTTTCTCATCGAGCACTATCCAATGGCATCAAAAAATCGCTAAAAGAGCAAAAACAATTTTATAAATTTGAATTCTGGGGGTATTTTGATTTCTGGGGGGAGGGTATTTCAACTTCTGGGGGTGCATACCCCTAATCCCCCACGCCCATGTGTGAGCGGTACCAAAGTTCTGGGGGGTGCAAGATTTTTTCAAAGGTCAAAAAATGGCCTTAAGAGTGGTGTTATGGCGAAAAACACCATTTTTCAACAATTCTCATCGAGCACTATCCATTGACATCAAAAAATTGCGGAAAAAACGAAAAAAATTTTCAAAAATTGAGATCTGGGAGGTATTTTGGTTTCTCAGGGGAGGGGTGCATACCCCCAAACCTCCCAGGCCCAGGTCTGGAAGGGGATTGTGGCGCCCCCTCCCACCTTATCCCTGGATACGGGCCTGATCGCTGGTTTCATTAGAAGTCATAGCGTCTTATCTAATTCAAGTTTTATTTATTGGTACGTAGGTACACTTATCAATATCATTAATGATCGAACGTTTGGATAGTAATAAATAAATACCACGACGACTAAGCTCGTTGCAAATTATGGATAAACCGCAGAGCAGGCATGCAATACAATGCTTAGATTTATAGGCGAGCACCCCTACGTAAAAACGAGATTAATTCGATCGAATCTCATTTCAGCACATTTGCTCGCTGAAAACGAGTATAAAAACCGAATCAGGTCTTGCTTTCTTTGCTTGCACCGGCTGTTGCTTGCCAAGGCAGGATGTTGTTGCATACCACAGAACACGTATATACCACGTATACCACAGAACATTTTATGATGTAGATTTGCTCGAGCAATAGGAAGAGCGTAGCACACACTAAAAGCACGCAATGCAAAACGGGTTATGCAGGTAGGTACTTAGGCGATACCAATATTCGGCATGTAACAAAACCGGCAAACTTATAGTATCGGGGACCGGCCGCGCAGTCCGTTTTTGGGGCGGAGCTTCGTTACAAAAGGGAAGCCATGATTGGTCAGACAAATAAGTGGTCTACCGCGTATTCTCAACGGCAAAGTAAACAAACGCAGGGCATTAATAATTCACGACCGGTAAAACAATAGCTACTATTAATATGGATAAATAAATATGGGTAAATAACAATATGTAATGTAGCTACGGGAAAAATCTAATTTGTGTTGCGCTATCGGTCGACATAGTGTCAGAATGAATCTATTTGAGCTTAATGTAATTTGTAAGGACAATTTAAGCGTTATTCAGTACTTTCAAAGCCAAAAATCCTTCGCAGTAGTGTCGATTGCATTCCGTGCAACGGAACTTATAGCCTGATCAGAGAATCGGCAAAATTGAGTGAATATGTCTGGAGATGTCCTAAGTGCAGATCGAAACAGTCGATTCTCTTTTCACTCTAACAATAGACAGTAGACCATTTATTTGTCTGACCAATCATAGCCTACCTTCATTAACGAAGCTCCGCCCCCGAAAACCACCGTGCGGCCGGTCCCCGATACTATAAGTTTGCCACAAAACCAACTACATTAAGATATCTCTGCTGTTAACTACTGGCATAAAAGGACATTATCAACTGAACATATTTGGCGTCAATAATAGGCGCAAGGGCGTAGCCAGGGGGCATCGGGGGCACGTGACGTGCTCATACATGATCCTGGGGGTGGGGGGTTTCATCCCCAGAATTTTTTTCACTTCCCAGAAATTGCGATTTTCCTGAAGTTTCCAAAAATTTCTTAACAGTCCGTAGAAAAGGTGCATTTTTATGCATTTTTAGCTAGTATCTACTTGCTAAAAATTGTTCGCGAAACCACTAATCAGCATTTTTTGGCTCAAAAAGGCACTTTATAATTTCACTTACCCCAGAATTCCCATGCTGCGCATGTCTGGACCATACATGGGCGGCACAAAAATTCTGGGGGGTCAGGATGTCTAAATCGCCGAAAAATGTTACTAAAAATAGAATTCTGAAGGGTCTACAGTTATCTGTGGGAGGTTTTTAAACCTCTGGGGGGTACAAACCCCCACGCCCATGTGTGGTCTGAGCGAACCCCTTGAAGTTTTCCAAATTTTCTTGATTTTCGAGGCGCAATAATATATGTGCTTAAAACTGACTTCGAAAAGGAAAACCTCTAAATGTTCGAATCGTTATTTTTCGTTATAAAGCTTAAATATTGAGTTAAGAAGCTTGAATCTGGTAAGAATGACAAATTTTATTGAGTTTTAAGCAACTCGTTAATAAAACGCCGCGAATTCGATCTGAAAACGGTAAGAACAATTTCATCGATAAATTTTTGTATACCTTATGGACAGTGGCGCGTCGAAAAACGCATCTCAGCTCAAAACACATCTGACAATTATTAACGGCAGGCACTTGAAAAGTTTTGTGAACATGTTAAAGTTGATAAATTTAAACTGTTTCTATATTAAATTCCGAACCACGATTCGACCGATTTTGTGAAAATTTCAACACTGCGATTCAACATTTAATAGCTCAATTTTTCCGGGCTCTGTCCCGGACCCCACTGGAGGGGGCGGCGATATATCGCGCGACTCTAGACCCTCAGCCGTAGAAGAAAGGCCTTACCATGCATCCTCGCCTTATCTTAGGTAGCGCCTTAGCGCGTACCTATAATATACTTGGGTACCCCTAACACCTGTGCACCCCCCTACAGCTATAACGGGACACTTCTGGAAGGTGCGGTTTTTTTAAAAGAAAGATAATAAAAAATTTCGCTGCCCGTGTTTTTTTGTTTTTCTTGAAACTCAAAACTGACTGTGTAAAGAAGGTGTAAAGTTTTTGTGTAACGTTATAACATAGGACAGATTTTGGGACCTTTTTGTCACGGCATGTGGACAACTGAGTATTGATGACTCGAACAATTGAACAGCAAAGGATTATAGAGGGATGAATTCTACAGAACAGAATTTTTTTGTTTTTTGAAATTCGCATTAGTTCTCGAATGGCAGTGTAAAGAGTGCGAAAATCTGGGGGTGAAAAAGCACTTTTTGGTCGAGTTTTCAACCTGCTTACGTCTGATACTAACTCCGGTTATGAGTTTTTTAAAATGTTTTCTGACAGAAATGTAGAGCGGATCAAGGGCTACATTCTGCATATAAGCAAAGTCTTCTACGCTCTATGGTGAGTTAGATCCTGGGGTTTAAAGTTTACACTCTTGTGGATGGTGTAAAAAACGGATTTTAAGTAAGATTTCTCTGCCAAATTTTTCCGCTTATGAGTCAGTGTAAATTGAAGACAGCATTAATAAAGTGCCTCTCAGAGGCTACACATCGCAGCAAACCGCATTTAAAAAAACGCAATATTGAGTTATTTATGGGGGTGTAAAGTTCGAAATCAGAGGTAAAAAATGGGCGAAAAAACACGTTTTTTCCGAAGTTTGATTAATAAATCATACCAAATAATTTTTGCAACAGAATTTTTGGCACACAGGAATGTACTACGATTTAAAAGCTACAAATTGTACCAAACCGAATTTCTTTAAACTCAATGGGGAGTTCGGTACGGAATTTTAAAGTTTACAGTGTTCTAAATGATGGAAAATACGTTTTTGTTGCGTTTTTTGTTCGCCACTTTCTCCGTCCAGAAGTCGGGATAAGTCCAATAGAATAAAAATAAAGTGCTTTATATCGGGTGCATGTCAAAGCAAATTGTCTATACATTAATATTTAGCGAGTGTAAAGTCAAAAATTTGGTGTTTAAAATGCGTTTCTGTCTTGTTTTTTCTGCCTGCTTCTCCGGTTACGAGTCAGGGACACGTTTATCAAGTCTAGAAATGGACCAGGAACCAAATTTGATATGCCAGTCTGGCGCATATGTTTACACTCTACAGTGTTGTAAAGTGGTTTACACCTATTGTTAGTTTGCCCATAGAACATTATGGAGACTTAATTTTCATAAATATTAATCGTAATATCGGAACAATATCAAAATTACGAATCTGACCAAAATCTTCTTTGCACTAGGTGTTTACATGAAGTTTACACTACATATGTATTTATCTTCGTTTTTGAGCATTCCAGAAACCTAATTTTTTCCTGGAGTCTAGAAATTTCCAAAGAATCAAATGTGAGACGTCACGTAGGCGCGTTTGTTTACATCCAACAGTGATGTAAAGTAGTTTACACTCATTGTTTACTTGTCCTCAGACCATTGTAGACATGCAATTTTTTCATAAATGTTGGTAATAATATCCGAGTAATATCAGATTTACAAATCGAAATAAAATCCTCTTTACACTAGGCGGTTGTGTAAAGTTTACACTGCATGTTAGCCTTTGTTCTAGAGCATTGCAAAAACCGAAATTTTTTCCTGAGATCTAAAAATTTACAGGGAATGAAATATAGGACGTCAGCTGGGCGCGTTTGTTTACACTCAACAGTGATGTAAAGTGGTTTACATCTGTGTCTATTTGTCCTTAAACCGTTATGGAGATATAATTTTTTCATGAATGTTGATCGTAATATCCGAGTAATATCGAATTTACAAATCCGACTAAAATCTTCTTTACACTCGTTGATAGTTTAAAGTTTACACTATATAATAAGCTCCATTCTAGAGCCTCACGGTAACTTATTTTTTCCCTAAAGTCGTAAAATATATATGGAAACAGATGTGATACGTCTGCTAGGGGCGCATGAAGAGTAGTGTAAATTGATTAACACCTAATGTTAATTTGTTCTTAGAACATTAGAGAGGTTTCGTTTCTTAATAAATGCTGATCGTTGCAATATCGAAATTATTATATCAGAGCAATATCGAAATTATTAATTCCACTAAAATTCTTTACACTCTTGTGTAAAGTTTAAAATGTAAATTAAGTTTAGCTCTAGAAAGTTTTGGAAGCATTTTTCTTTACAGGATGTTCTACGTAACATAAGAATTACAAATCAGAATGTTTGTTTCTTCTACAACTAGTAGTTTTGTAAAGTTTAAACCATTCAATTATTAGAAGAACCGCACAGTAAATGAAATCTAGTATTGTATTTCCAAATCTTGCTAATTAAAAGTAGGGTACTAGCAAAGAAAAATGCTCCGATGGAACAAAAAAGGGGAATATACTTGGGATTGAGAATTATCGAGGATGTAAAAGGAGGGGACTAGGAAAAATCTCCCTATGTTATATGCCAAAAATCGCAAAATATGTTAAAAACCAGACTTTCTCTAAACAATGCAAAAAATCGAAGTATATTCTGCGGCCTCCCAATAGAAATAAACTATTTACTAAAAAATTGATTGAAAAAAGCAGCGAATTAGCAATGCAGTAGCTAAGCGAATTGAATGAAATAGTACATATCGATGCATTCAAGACAATCGATGATATTGTTGGTTCAAAGCAGTAAGGAAACACGGAAGCTGACGTGCAACAGACCTTATGTAGATACTCTTTTACACATGTCTACAACAATTGTTTACTGAACTTTTACATTTTTCAAAGGCCGCAGAATATACTTAGATTTTTTGCATTGTTTAGAGAAAGTCTGGTTTTTAACATATTTTGCGATTTTTGGCATATAACATAGGGAGATTTTTCCTAGTCCCCTCCTTTTACATCCTCGATAATTCTCAATCCCAAGTATATTCCCCTTTTTTGTTCCATCGGAGCATTTTTCTTTGCTAGTCTAATGTCCTACTCAGTCATACTCGGCTTCCCAAATAGCTATCACTCGGTTGGTGCTTTTTTGTTCAAGGTCCTTTTGTACATGCACAATCTTTGTACATCTTGTACATGCAAATTTTAGGGGTCTATAATATGGTACAATGACGTTGTGTGGTAAAAGAGGCTTTGATTTGTGTGTGTGTGTGTGTGTGTGTGTGTGTGTGTGTGTGTGTGTGTGTGTGTGTGTGTGTGTGTGTGTGTGTGTGTGTGTGTGTGTGTGTGTGTACGTGCGTGCGTGCGTGCGTGCGAGCGAGCGAGCGAGCGTGCGTGCGTGCGTGTGTGTGACAAAGAACATGAGGCTCGTACAAAGATTTTTGGAGCTATCTTTGTACAACGTACAAAGACTTTTTGAAGCAATATTTTTCGAAAAAAATCTCGAAAAATTTTATCGCTATTTCAGTCTACTTTGCTCAAAGAGCGGGCATTAAGCACTCCAAAATCAATATTTGTGTAATCTCAAGCATCTTTCACAGACTCAAACATTTTTCGTATCTGTTTCAACTGTTTCATGAAGATTTTATGCAGAAAATAAGAACTATTTGGCAACTTTGCACTGTTTTCTAATACCTGTTTGAAGATAAAATTCACTTATCTCTATGTTGCAATGAATTCATAAGCAAAGTGGTGTCTATCAGATATTCAACCAACATGTTGCGATGGATATCTGATTGAGTATAGAACTAATTTTAGCTTTCTGAGTCGAGTTTTATGTGTAAATTTGACCAAAAACTCATTAAAATTTCGGCACTTCAAGCAGAAATAATATTACCAACTGAATTTAGGATGAAATAGTTTTTTTTGGACAATGTGCGAATCGCAGATAAAATATCATGTAAAAATGTGTATATTTGATAGTATATCTATGCACACCACGGTTTTTTTGTATTCGGCAGACTTTTACCGTTGTACAGAGACTTTTCGGGACAGTGTTTTTACATGTACAAAGATTTTTGAGAAGACGAAAATCGCAAAAAAAGGTCTAAAATTCGCAAAAATTTTCGGTGCTTCGCGCCGAAATGAGTAATTGTGTGTTCTATATATCTCTATAATGGCAGAAATTGCATTTCAAAAAGAAATATGTCAAGTTTTTCGGCGCTTCGCGCCGTTTCAAGACGATTCTTAGTGATTTTTGCACTCAGAGACCCAAAAATTAGCTAAAATACACTACTAAAAGTCGAACAACTCTGTTTTTTACCAACCTAAAATCGCTACTGTACCATACTATAGTACCCAAGAATTTGTATGTACAAAATGTACAAAGACTTTTGGGGACCATCTTTGTACATGTACAATCGGACCTTATACATAAAAAACTGATGCACACACTGTTTTTTATTTTTGTACGGAACAAAGATTTTGAGGCTTGTACAAAGATTTTTGGAGCTATCTTTGTACATCTTTGTACACAAAGTATAGGCACTTTTTGGCCATAAGGTTGACAAATAAAGCAGGTCATTCTATGACACACTCCTAGAACCAAAATCCTGACTACGCCAATGCATAGATGCACGCGAAGATTGGGTGAAGGAATTAGCAGCTTTATAGATTGGCAAATCCAGTCTTGAAATACTTCAATACCTACACTATCTAAGCATCGAATAACAATTGCGACAAAGAATTTATCAACAAATCGCATAAGAAAACAATTTACAATGACAAAAATGTAAAGCATTTATTGTACATTACGATAAAACAGATACATTTCTCTAAATCTCGAAATCCAAAAAAATTAAAATTGCGTTCAATTACGAGAGCATAAATCATTGCAAAAGAAGAGGTCCTCAGCATCACACATGGGCGTGGGGGTTTGGGAGGGAGGTATGCAACCCCAGAAGTTGAAATACCCCAAGAATTCAAATTTTGGTTGTTTGCTTTTTTAGCGATTTTTTGATGCCATTGGATAGTTCTCGATGAGAAACGTCGAAAAATGGTGTTTTTTCGCCATACGACCACTTTTAAGACCATTTTTTGACCTTTGAAAATTTTTTCACCCCCCCAGAATTTCGGTGCTACCCACCTATGCTCAGCATACGTGGGCAGCACCAAAATGCTGGGGGTGCAAGATTTTTCAAAGGTCAAAACATGGCCTTAAAATGGTTGTATGGCTAAAAAACACAATTTTTCAACGTTTCTCATCAACCACTATCCATTGGCATCAAAAATTGCGGGAAAAAAACGAAAAAAAAATTTAAAAATTGAATTCCGGGTGGGTATTTTGGTTTCCCGGGGAGGGGGGAAGAGTGCATACTTCCCAACCCCCACGCCCAGATGTGAAACTCAGTCATGCCCACGCTTATTTGAAAAGAATAGGCAGTTCTGAAATTTGAAAGAATATGTAGCTCTGAAAATTTTATGATGAATATTGATGCGATCAAAAATTTTAGGCATAAGTGCTTGAAAATGATCCAGATTCCGGAACTGTGGAATAACATCGACTCTACGCTATTTTAGCATTTAAAGCAGCTCTTGAAACCATTTTGGCTCAACAAACCTCTGTCTGACCCCAGCAGTCAACTACCAGGCCCGAAATTCGACCGGGACCAGGATTTTGAGGACTTGAATGGGCCGGGCCTTTATATATCATAAATACTCGTAAGCACACCTGGGCGTGGGGGGTTTGGGGGTATGCACCCCCCAGAAACCAAAATACCCCCCCCCAGAAATCAAAATACCCCCCCCCCCAGAATTCAATTTTTGAAAATTTTTTTCATTTTTTTCGCAATTTTTTGATGCCAATGGATAGTGCTTGATGAGAAACGTCGAAAAATGGTGTTTTTATCGCCATACCACCATTTTTAAGGCCATTTTTCGACCTTCAAAAAAATCTTGCACCCCCCCCATAGAATTTTCTTGCTGCCCACGTATGCTCGTAAGTGTATATATTCATATGACCAGCCCACTTTTTTGACAACTAGTTATCAATGGCCCAAAAGTGTAGGATCGCATTCTTAAATACTTTATAACAATTCAATTTAATAGTAAATAATCTCTAGCAAATTAAGACTTTTAGATCTTCATGATGGTGCCCAGAACTTATGAAGCTCTTAACCATTCTGATCCACTATTTTTAATGAGTGCTTCCATGTAGCCTGGAATCTAAGAGGATATTGCGGCTTTTCTTAGATCGAAAAATATGATTTTCTGATCCTTCAGGCTCAAACAAATTATGCAAGTCTTTTCAAGGGATTTAAACAGATCTTCAGTAAAAAATCACAGCTATCTTGACGATAAATGCACAAGTTACAACGACAACGATTACGGCCTTCTTTTAGAAACGTGCAGAGAACTAACAGATAAAGATTAAAGTATCGATCATGTCAGATCCTATTATTATAGGCAATTTACTGTAGCACACATCGTTTTAAACGCTCACATTAACTAAAGCAACTAATGCGAATTTTAAGCAATGTTTTACGCTTGAATTTGCATAACTTTTTTTATACGGTATTTGTGTTCAATCATGGTTAGAAGCACCATGATTTTAGCAAATTATAGAAAAAATGAATTCCATTCAATACAAGTTGCTAAGCGATTGACAAATCAAATATCACCATTAATATTAAAACTTTGAAAAGTAAATAAACGAAGCCCAAGGATTGGAGGCTAATGTTTAAGTAAGCAAACAAACACATGTATTAAAACAATCGATGAAATCGATTTATATAAAGCCTGATTTAGCAGTATAAAGTTCAATATTAAGACCAGTGTTTTTTTGTACTCGGCAAAGATTTTTCGCGATGTACAAAGACTTTTCAGGACCGTCTTTGTACATGTACAAAGGTTTTTGGGAAGACAAGAACTGTAAAAAAGGTGTAAATTCCCAAAATTTTCGGCGCTCCGCGCCGAAATGAGTAATTGTTTGTCCTGTAAATCTTTAAAATGGCAGAATTTGCATTTAGAATAGAAAAAAGTCAAATTTGTGACAATTTTTATATAATCTTTGGCGTCAGAAACCCAAAAATTAGCAAAAATACACTACCAAAGGTCGAAAAACCCTGTTTTACCACACTAAAATCGCTACAGTACCATATTATAGTACGCAAAAATTTGCGTGTACCAAATGTACAAAGACTTTTGGGGACCATCTTTGTACATGTAGAAACGGATCTTGTACAAAAAAAACACCGATTAAGACTATTGTAATCAACCATGTAATAATCTGAGGATTTAAATAGAGTGTGCATGTCTGGAGCTACATCAATGGACTATTCAACTAAATATTAACATTTTGAGTTTTTTTAGTCTTAATTGCGTAAAAGCATTAAAGCCACTTTTCTAGCGCGGCGCAGAGGAAGCCCGTCGTGCTCTAATAGGGCATTCCGTAAATTAGCGATATGCGCAAAGGCTTTTTGGATGAAAAATAGAAATTTAAAATTTTTACGGCATTTGAAAATTTTCAAAAAACTTTCAGCGCTTCGCACCGAGTTTGTTAAAAATGTATTATTTGTGTTCCCCGTCACTGTTCTTTTGTTTCATCAGCGAGTACCTGCTTTAGTAACTTTGCAGAAATGGAACCCATGTTTTTGTGGCGCTTTGCGCCAGACAAATTGTTTTTATATCATGTTTGTCTTCTAAACAGCTCAACCTTGAGCTAGACTTGGAGAAGATGCCAAAATTTTTGGCGCTCTGCGCCCAGCTATTAAGCCTGTGTATTGTTTTTTTGCAATGTGCAAAAATTGATTGCAATGACAGCTTAAAGAAATCATTCAGTCTAGCGTGGACCGAACAACGAGAAATCAGTCGTGTGCATAGATAGCTTAAGCATTAGATTTTTTGTATGAGTTGAAAGGAATGGAAATTTTTTCAAGCTTTTTTCAAAATTCATCGTCAGCACTGTATTGAGCTTATTGAAAAACGTTCGAAAATGACCGTATTCTTGCCTATGTCCTAACAGTTTTACGTTTTTCTGTTGCGCTAATGAGAGCTTCCGCACGCAAACACTCTATCCTGGCCATTAGCGGTCGCGCAAATGGGGGTGGTGATAAAAAACATGGATTAAAGCTTTTGTATTTTTGTACAAAGTCTTTGAAAATAAAATAAAAGTGATGACATAATTCTTTCTACTCTTGAAGACTCGCATTTTTAGTCCAACAAAAAAATCATAATGAAAAAAATCAGCGCTGAACATCTAAGTAGTATGGATTTCGCAAAAAGCTATGATTAAAAAAGCTCTTTGTAATGCTTTCGTAAACACTAGCGTGAACAATACATATGTAACTCTTCTGACAAACCTTCTTTGTACGAGTATTAGCGAAGCATGCAAAATTTATTCTGCCTTTAAAACGCCCGACTGAGGCCCGGCGTCTACAGACCAGCCAAGCCGCGCTGCATCTATGTATGTATTTATGTACGTAGATTATGTAGAAGAAGAAGAATAAGTTTATTGCTATGTGTTGGGAAATATTCGTGAGGGGTTGCAGTAAATTTTCATTTTTCAAAGATGGAATAGAAAGTAGAAAGCGCACCATGAAGCCTTAGCGGGTCTAGGGAGCTGCAAGCGAATGCGAGACCGTTCCGTGTTGGAAAACTCGACCCGCATTAGGGATTGATCGTCGGAATAGGTAGTTTACGACACCTACATAGCATACCAATAATAATGATCGTAATAATCAATTGAGATACTTCTTCTTATAAAGTGATGGCCTCTACCACCAAACAGTTGATAATGCATAAGCAAGTGATGCCAATGAACTAAGCCAAAGATCAGGTCCGTATCCAGAATTTTGGAACGAGGGAGCAAGGCCAAATTTTTTTTAAAATATAGGTAAGTGGGACAAAATAATGAATTCAAGGAGAAACTTCTATCACTGCTAGAGCTGCACACATTACGGATGTTGCTACCCGGGTATATACCTTAGATACCTAGGTATGATGAGAATCCAAGAAGGGCACCCTGAAAGTGAGTACCTAAACCGCGCGCTACTGATAAAGAAATTCAGCGCAAAGCGCCGGAAATTCTCGTGACTTTTTGCTAAAAAGCAAAGATGGAGTGGAGAAAAAACGTTCACAGATTTTCTTCTAAGGTGACATGTGCCCCTCTACCCCCTGGACACGGGCCTGCCAGGATACAGGGGGGATAAACCAGAGGGCCTACATTTTGCAGACCGCTTTCGAAATTCGAAGCATTCAGTGCACGAGCGTCTAAAACCTGCTCTGTGCGCCTGTACAAAGTATAGCCTATAGCCGTAAGCATTATCGATTTTTTTAGACTTCTTTATTATTCATAGGCTAGCCTTCGTTTTACACGAGTGTTAGGCACCGTTTTTTCCTAGCGATTTGGTTCACAGTGAACCATAGCCATAATTCTTTTCCATATTTCTAATTTTGGTTCACATTTTGGGGGATTGGCCTAAAAAACGTTCACAAATTGAGTGCTCATGTTGAAAAACCGATGTTTTTTTGCAAAAAGTCAGTCCATCCTACATAAAATGGCAAGACCCAAAATAAGTTTTTGAAAATTTTGTTATTGTAAATTTACTGCACTGCAATGAATATAACGATCAGTCATATGTCATATCCAGTGATCGGACCGAGGGTAATTTTTGGACCCTCGGCCTCGGCCTCTGTCTCGGCGACTTAAAATTCTTGCCTCAGCCTCGGCCGAGGCCGAGGGTAATGCCGAGGGTCAAGCTTATATACCTAAACCCATAAATAGTACTCTTAGAATATTTTGTATGCACACGAGCTAGAGAATAATCGCAATATTAAACACTTTATCGAATGTCAAACAATTCATTCTTATTTTCAATAATAGTAGATTACAAGTGTGAAGGATTTATTGAATAAAGTCAGCAGCATGAAAGCATCTGTAATTTAACAAGTTGCCGTTGAAGACTTGTGAAAAGTTAATAAAAAATATGGCTGAACAAGCAGTTATAAAGTTTTATTACTATAAATAAGAAAACAGTGTCGAAGAAATAAACGAACAAACGAAATAAGCTATGTAAGGACAGAACTGCAGCCATTGTTGTGCTCGCTTTTGCAGTAATGCATGTTTAAACACGCTTTTCAGTCATCCTATTCCGGTGTGATAGGTTATATGACAGAAACTGCACTGTACTTTCCGATCATAGTTTCCCAAGGTCCAGAGTTGAGGGAGGAGTGAAATCCCAAAATGTAGGACCAGTAAATTAAGTAGTGTCTTATTATTAGCCGACACCATTTTTTGTACGAGCTCCTTTGTGCATGCACAAAGATCTCCGAGAAAGTCTTTGTATGAGCGAACAAATTTTCGTAGACATATTATATAAATATGTTTTTAAACATACACAATTTTACATACTGCCAGTGTGTGACCTGCAACCGGCATGCAGTCCTAGACAGTGTTTTTTTGTGCAAGATACCTTTGTACATGACATGGACAAAGATGGTATCCAAAAGTCTTTGAACATTTTGTACATGCAAATTTTTGTATACTATTATATGGTACAGTAGCGATTTTAGTGTAGTAAAACAGGGTTTTTCGACCTTTGGTAGTGTATCTTAGCTAATTTCTGGGTTTCTGAATATTTCACATTTTTCCATTCTAAATACAAATTCTATGATTTTAAAGATATATGTATAGGACAGACAATTACGGATTTCGGCGCGAAGCGCCGAAAATTTTCGGGAATTTTACACCTTTTTACAGTTTTTCTTTTCCGCAAAAATCTTTGTACATACACAAAGACGGTCCTGGAAAGTCTTTATACATCGGGAAAAATCTTTGTCGAATACAAAAAAACCGTGGTCCTAAATGTGATAATCCGGCCTGAATTGAGTTGATAATATTAGTTCGGCCTGAAATTTTTATGAGCTTTTGATGGAATTTACACATGAAACTCGACTGAGAAAGCCAAAACAACTTGTACTACAAATTCAGAAATATTACGTTTATTGTAATATGCCAATTAAATCTTGTAATAAGCACCACTGCGCTTATAAATCAACTGATCCAATGTAACATCAGGACAAATTAGTCAATTTTATCTTTGAACGGCAAAAAAGTGCAAAGTTATTAAATAGTACTTCTTTTTGCATAAAATTTTCAAAAAATATATATAAACAGATACAAAAGATATTTGAATCTGCATAAAGATGCTAGATTACACAAAAATTGATTCTAGAGTGTTTAATGCCCCTGCTTCAATCTAAATACAGTATATTAGCGACATTTTGCGCGAAGCGCCGAAAAGTTTTTAAAATTTCCTAAAAAATACTGAAAAACGATAAAATTAATATCACTTTGTCCCAGAAAGTATTTTAACATTGTATAAAAATGGCTGCAAAAATAATGCACGAGCCGAAATCGATTTTTGGCGAAAACCTGCATTTTTTGGCCATTTTTAGGTGCGTTTTTGCGATTTTCGGCCAAAAATTAGTGGTCATTTACCCCCCTAAAAATGGCCGAAAACCATACGTGTAACAGAGGGGCTTTGGGGAATTCCCCACCTACCTAGGGTTGGACGTCCTCCCCACACCCTCCCCCCAACGTGAGAAAATGTTGATCCACCCCCCCCCCATTTTTGGCGAAAACTTGCGCTTTTGGTTATTTTTAGGTGTTTTTGGTACTTTTGGCCAAAAATCGGAGCCGCTTACCCCCCCCTAAAAATGGCCGAGAAATATACATGTAGCAGGGGGTTTGGGCCATCCCCCACCCACGCTTTTAAGCCCCGAATCCCCTCCAAAGTCAGGAAATTTTTGACCACCCTCCCCTATTTCTGGCGAAAACTTGCGCTTTTTTGACTATTTTAAGGTGTTTTTGCCATTTTTAACCTAGAATTGGAGTCGCTAACTCCCCTCCTTCTAAAAATGGCCAGGGACCTCTACCCGAAATTTCCAGCCGCCGAAAATTTTGAGCTGTTGCATGCATGTTTTACAGTGATAGTTTGACTATTTACTCTTGCTTACATTCAAAAATACTGTATCACTTCGTGAAATTCTAATAGTTAAGTGCACTTTTACCATACTAAAAATTGAATTCAAAAATATTCAAAAGATTTTCACCAAACATCGTCTGACAGTGACTTGAGTCTTGTACCCTGAGGGGGGGGGTAATACACCTCCCTCACCTCCCTATGAGAATGTGTGTTTCCGATCCATGTAGCGAGCATGAGAAATAAAACTTAGTCATCATTTGAATAATCAATTGGCACTTTGCTGTATGTAACTTGGTGTAACTGGGTACGCGCCTAAAACCATAAGAAAAGCCTATAGGTAAAAAACAGCCTGTGTACTGCAGATGCATTCTAAATAGTTAATATTCAACAAATATATTGAACTTATTCAAATTTGATTTTAACCCTCTCCAAAAAACGCCGAGCCTTGCCAAGGCCGAGGCCTCGGTCCGATCACTGGTCATATCTACTGAAACTGCATTTTCAGACCTTCACTACTGCATCTTAGCCGATTTCTGGGTCTCATCAAAGAATAAAAACTCAATAATTTATCGAAATGGCTGCGAAGCGCTAGAAAATTTCAAAATTTTAGCTCTGTAAAACGCATTTTTGCAATAAAATTGCTGCAATCGGCGCAGCGCGGTCTAAAAATCAATAGCAAGTAATTGAATTAAAACAATCCGGCGCGAAGCACCAGAAAATTCTTGAAATTTCACCCTAAAACGCATTTTGGCATTACAAAAATTGTCCAAATCCGTTCGATGAAAGTGTTGCAATCCGCGCGGCGCGGCCTTGACATCAATAACTAATATAAAATTAAATCAATCCGGCGCGATACGCCGGAAAATTCTGAAATTTTAGCTAAAACTCATTTTCGCATTACAAAAATCATCCAAATCCGTTCAGAAGATGAGGATTTTCAATTACCAACTGTGAAGTTCTAGAGAAATTTGAAGAAAATAAGTTTATTGCTAATACGAGACTGATAAAAATACAAAACCAACGATGATTCATATATGGATAATGTATGCGCCCCACAAGGTATCTAGATAAATCAAAGTTTGCTTGCTAATCGAGATTTAAATATGTGTTAGGGGAAGAAACAATGAAATCTGGAAGATCGTTACAAATTGCATTATATTTGTAAAAGAATCAAACTTTTGCAAGTTAGAGCGAACAATAGGTATGACTAACTTAAACCTATTAATGTTACGGGTATCATTAATATTCAATACAAAAGATTATCAGCTTCTAAACGCGACTTATTACTAGAGACCGGATTTCGGTGTGCAGCACAGAATTTTTTTACTCGCCTGTATAGAGAAAAGCAAGAGAAGCATCAATACACTGTTTTTGAAGTGGGGGAGCCTTATTTTTTGCACACAATTGCACACAATCATGTACGTTTGCACTTTTTTGCACACAATTCATGGTTTTTTCAGAATTTCGCACACAAAAGCACCATTTTGATGTGCATGTTAGACATTTTATAGGTTTAATAGGGATCCTGGATTAGGTGTGCCCTTTTTTATTACCAAAACTATGCAAAAATCCGAGTTTTTGACCGCCCTGACGAATGATGCAGTTGCTGTTAGCAAGGCAAAATATTTTATCGAAGACGAGGCGCTTAAAGATGAACTTTTCAACGTGGCAACGCTTGGATTTTACTGGATTCAATAGAAAAATTAAAGACGCAGGGTTTGACAAAAGAAATGCAGTGGGAGAATTTTTCGGATGCTTCAAAATGTTTGGATGGATCTTTAATGCAAAAATTTTATAGTAGTTTGAGCGAAAACCCAGACGTCAAACAATTTGTAAATGAAAAAGATCCAGACAAATGGTGGAACACTTTGTACGCTTCCCTCGTGTCTATAGACGTGGAACGATCATTTTCACAGTACAAAGCGATTCTGTCTGATCGTCGTCAAAATTTAACGTTTCAGAATATTTAAATGTATAACGTAATCGCATTTAACAACTTTTTGTTTGAATAAACAGTGTTTACTATTTATATAATCCATGGATTTTTGCACACTATTTAGCACACAATTGCCCTATTTTTGTGCACACACCTTGCAATTGTTTGCAAACCATAATCCGGTCTCTACTTATTACTAATAATTTGGTACATCATACACAAGCAAATATGTAAACGTCTTAATTCAAGTCTACACAGATTGAGTAGTATTAAACAGTCATCGTAAGAAAAGCTACTAATGTAACCGAAAATATATTTAGTAAATCTAAGTTGAATAGCTTCCAACCGATTTATATCCCTAAGATAAGAGGGGTTCCAAACTGTACAGCAATGATCTAATAAAGGCCTAATGTAACTGGTATAAGCTTTAGCAAGATTACTTTCGTCACGCGAACAAAATGACTTGTATATTAGTTTGCATCTGGAAGAAGCTTTTTTGATCAAAGAACTATAATGACCCTTAAATTTTAAATTTTGGAAAATCAAAACTCCTAAGTCACGAACAAACAGGTCATACTAGGAATAATTTCCCCGCTTAGTCTATAAATAAATTTTGGATTATTATTACCCGAATAGAGAACTTGACACTTAGTTCGTGAAATAGGTAAATAACATTTAATTGCTCAGGCAAAAATGATATCTAAATCAGAGTGTAATGATCCATAGTTATGACTAACATTATCACATATATCATTAATTTAAATCGAAAAGAGCGTAGGTCCAAGCATGCTTCACTCGATTACTCCGCTAGTTACGTGTACGTAATCTGAAATAGACTGATTAACGCGAGGTAACGCGAGGACATTGAGAACGATTAGCTAGATAAGCTTTTAACCATATATAGTGATTTCCCTCTGATACGATATTCATTCAATGGCGAAAAAACGAGCTAGTGATCCGAAATTCGATCTCGAGTCGTGCGGCAAGTGCAGAGGTCATGTGGACAACGATGCAAAGGCGCTTCGCTGCGATTTTTGCAACAAGTGGTTCCACGCTGGTTGCCTTGGCCTGACGGACGTTCAGTTCAACGTTATGGCCGATTTGGATCAATTGGTATTTTTGCCCCATCTGTTTGCCGATGGGGGAAACGCATGTTTTTGCTCTGAATCTAAGCTCACCAGCTTGGAAAAACGGTTCGCTTCATTCGAATCTACGGTTACAAGTCGTCTCAACAAGCTGGCTGATCTGGTCACAAAAAATCCTGCTCCGAACAATCTAGCCACTGTCCATCCACCAATGGATCTCAACAAGATGGTCATTAGTGCTGTTTGTGATACGATGGAAGCCGAGTCAAAAAGACCACTGTCGTCCTGGAAAACTTTGCTCCGATCAATCAAGACGAGAAATTGGACGATGATGTCAAGCGTTTCGCCTCACAGACCGGTTTCGACACGACAAAACTCGTCAGCATCCGTCAGTCGAGCCCTGTCATTGTCTTGAGGAAGGACGGTTGCAATTTGCCACGGATCCTTAAGGTAAAGTGTGATTCCGAACAATCAAAGGCCGAATTGATCCGTTGCGTTTCAAAATTTTCTGATTGAGGCCGTCAATCAAAGGTCTATGCTAGACCTGATCGCACTTGGCAACAGCGCGAAACCCTTTGCCATTTGAACGCTGAATTGGCTGAAAAACGGGATTCGGGCGAATTGAATTGGTTCATCAATCGTAATTCTTATGAGTTGAAGCAGTTTAAGCATCTTTTGCCTCGCCCTTAGGGAGTTCAAGCCCCTACTGTTCCTGTTAAAAAGCTAAATTCTAAGAAAATCAATATCAACTGTGTTTTATTTAATGCTAGAAGTTTGCTAAATAAGATATCTGAATTTCATGCTCTACTTTCTTCAGAACGTTATGATTTAGTGTTCGTCTCTGAGACATGGTTACATGATCATATTTCTGATGGCCTTATTTGTCCATATGCAACTTATTCTGTTCACAGATGTGACAGAATTGGTTATAGGGGAGGAGGTGTCGCACTCTTTTTCAAGAAGTCCCTAAAAATCAGCAATGTTTCTATTGTGGAAGAATTCTTGTGTCCTGAAGTATTAGTTTGTGATTTTCACTTGTGTAAAAAATCTGTCAGATTCATAATGTGTTATCGTCCACCCCAATATGACTCAGAAATCGCTAATAAGTTAAGTAAATTATTTGAACATTATGTCAAAAATGCTCAAAATTGTATCCTACTAGGTGATTTTAATTTGCCTGATTTGAATTTGAATATTATTTCTGCTTATAGAAACCCTGTGACACAAGTATTTTATGATTGTTTTGTCAATCTCGGTCTTATACATTCTTGATCTAATTTTGTGTACTTCCAGCAATCTTGTCTTCAATGTATTAACTACTGAACCTTTCTCTAATAGTGATCATTGTAGCATTGAGTTCAGTTTACCTGCGTCTGTAGTACCCAACCAAACTTCCCTTGAGTATGACTTTAGAAAAGCGGACTATGCATCTACTGAGATTTTTTTAGCCTCTATCGATTGGCACCTCTGTTTTACTTATTGCATTAGCATTAACGATTTTTATGTTGTTTTTCTTGACATAATTAATGGATATATACATCGATACGTTCCCTTTAAGCATACTGTGCATAAAAAATCATTGCCAAAGTCGTGTCGTAAATTGCAAGTCAATTAAAAGGAACTTTGGGAAAAGTATAAAAGAGTTTATTGCCCTGTTATTTTAAGCAAGTATAAGAAGATTACTAAAGAAATTAAATTTGCTTTGAAAGATCTTTTCACGAGGGAGGAACGTAAGCTTTTAAATTCTCGAAATGTAAAAATTTTTATTCTTTCGTAAATGACCGGTTAAGAAAGACAAAGTCAGCTTCAATATTAATGTGTGATGGTAGGATGATAGATAATGATTTTGAAAAAGCTAATGCTTACAACTCTTTTTTGGCGAGTAATTTTGTTATTGACGATCTTGTTTCTCCCCATTTCGCAAACAGAGTCAAAAGTGATGCTCATCCTCTTTTGTAAATTTGATGTTCTATTTCTGAATCCATGGTAGGCTTAAGCCCACTTTGTCACTTGGCCCCAATGGCTTGTGTGCATATTTTATTAAAAGTTGAAAACAATGTTGCTCTCACCTTTAGAAACCATCTTTAACGTTTCTTATCAAAGTGGAAAGATACCCGATTTTTGGCGAAAAGCTGTTGTGATCCCAGTTCATAAAAAGGGGTATATGTCATCAATTGATAACTATCGTCCAATCTCGTTATGTTGTGCTTCTTGTAAATTAATGGAATCTATAATGAACATGTCCTTGATTTCTTATCTAGAGAAGCAAAATCTGCTAAGTGAAAAACAGTTTGGTTTTAGAAAAATAGATCATGTGCGTTACAACTTGTTGAGTGCAAAAATCAGTGGACCAAATTTCTAGATGAGGGAATTCCTGTTGACATTGTCTACATTGACTTTTGTAAGGCTTTTGATACCGTGTCACACAAAAAACTGCTAATTAAGTTGGCATCTTATGGACTGAACAAACTTTCTTTTAATTGGATCGAAAATTTCTTGACTAATAGGTCCCAAGTCGTTAAAATTAAAAATTCTTTATCTGATTCCATTCCTGTTACCAGTGGCGTGCCCCAGGGTAGTATACTATATCCCACACTTTTTTTAATCTTCATTAACGACTTATGTGAAATGCGCCAAAGCAGTAATTTTACTTTGTTTGCTGACGATATCAAACTTTGGAATCTATCATCCAATTTCATGACACTTCAAGCTGACATAAATTATGTGCATGAGTGGGCCAATACATGGAAATTAAAAATATCAGTTAATAAATGTTTAGTTCTATATCTGGGTAGTTCAAACTAGAGCTGTGCCGGGGCCGCCTTTTTTGCCGGGGCCGGGGCCGGGGCCGGGCCTGGCCGGGGCCAAGTAAAGCGTGCTTTACCGTGTTCATAGTACGACCCTACCCTACCCCTTATACCTATGTACATATATATTACTTGCTAGTAGATATGCGCGTCAAGCGTTAATATTTGTTAGGGATTACAAGATATAACAGAACATGGGCATTGGGAGGCTTGGGACGTGGGCGTGGGGGGTTAGGGGTATGCATCCCCCAGAAGTTGGAATACCCCCCCCATAATTCAATTTTGAAATTTTTGCTTTTAGCGATTTTTGATGCCAAGGGATCACTGTTTTTTTTTGTTACGAGCCTCTTCTACATGTACAAAAGATCCCGGAAAAGGCTCTTTGTACGA
Source organism: Mermis nigrescens (assembly GCA_036768485.1). NCBI lineage: Eukaryota > Metazoa > Nematoda > Enoplea > Mermithida > Mermithidae > Mermis > Mermis nigrescens. Next base: position 2,496,792 of record JAVLUZ010000150.1, on the reverse strand, counting down.
GCAAAAATTTTTTTGTACATATAACGTATAGATATGCAATTGAATGTACACATTTTTACATACTACTAGATTGTTATCCATGACCCGCACGCTCGCAAAAGGTTAACTTTGTCCTAAATTCAGCTGGTTACATTAGTTCGGCCCGAAACGCCAAAATTTTCATGAGACTTAGGTTGAAATTACACATAAAATTCGACTCAGCAAGTTAAAATAACGTGCTACACAATTATAAATAATAATCGGTTGCAATGTGCTGACTGAATCTCATAATAGACACCAATTTGCTAATGAATTTAATGCAACGCAAAGATAAAAGAGTCAATTTTATCTTCAAACGGCAGAAAACAGTGCACAGTTGTTTAATAGTTCTTTTTTCTGCATAAAATCTTTATAAAACAGTGGAAATAGATGTAAAAGATGCTTCAATCTGTACGAAGATGCTTACAGATAGATTTTGGAGTGTTTAATGCCCGCGCCTGGAGCTAAATAGAATGTAATTATGATACTCGGCGCGAAGCGCTGAAAATTTTTAGAAATTTTGCTAAAAAATACTCAAAAAAAAACGTTAAAATTACTATTACTTTGCTCCCAAAAAGTCTTTGTACATTGTACAAAGATGGCTCCGAAAATCTTTGTACGAGCCTCAAAATCTTTGTCTCGTACAAAAAAAAAACAGTGCAAGGGATAGTGCTCGACGAGAAACGCTCTGAAAATGGTGTTTTTCACCACCACTTTCCAGAAATTTTTTCACACTCCCAAAATTTCGGTGCCGCCCACCTATGGTCTAGAGACCCCCAGAATTCACACTCTCCCCAAAAAAAAATCCACTAGACTTCCCAGAAATTGATTTTCAGAATTTTTTGTGTTTCTGCGATTTTTTGATGCTAATGGATAGCTCTATTGAGAAACGGAAGAAAACGGTGTTTTTTTCGCCCTACCATATATTATCAGGCGCTTTTTGACTTCGAAAAGTTTTGGAACCCTATAATTTTGAGCGGCCCATGTATGGATTTAACCTCTGACTTGGACGCGTTTTTCAATTAGCTTTACTTCGCACTTTTTTAGGCTTATTATTCTATTTGTTCTGATAGACGTAGCTGTCTGCTACCCTGCTACCAAGCAAGCTGGAAAGCTCGCTATACGAATGGCAATTCAAAATATGTCAATTTTGATTATTAACTCAGAAATTGTACCAACCTGACATAATAAAATAAAGATTTGAATTAGCAAGATGTGTGGTGTTGCTTGAAATCGAGCTTGAAGGTAAATCTGCTCAAAACATTATCAATTTTCTACATTATAATTAATTATAACACTGGCCGGGGCCAGCCTGGCTCCCGCCCGGAGCCGGGCCTAGGCCCGCGTCGGGTCAAATGCGGGCCTGGCTCGCACAGCTCAGTTCAAACCCTAGGCATTCTTATCACATAAATCGATTTCATCTTTCTACTGACACACTTTTAAAAAAGATTTGGGTGTTTTCTGAATTCTAATTTATCGTCCAGATCTCATTGTGAATATATTTTTAAAAAAGGCATGCAGTAAAATCTGATCTTGCGTAGTTTTATTTCTAAAGATAGATTATTACTTGTTAAGGCCTTCATTACTTACGTTCGACCAGTGCTTGAATATTGCTGTGTTTCGTGGAGTCCTTACCTGCTGTGTGATATCACCTACTGAACGGGTTCAGTGAAGGTTTGCCAAACGAATTTTTAGTGATAAAAATTTGACATATGCTGAAAGATTACACGAACTTGGTCTGGACACTCTTGAGCTAAGACGCCTCCATAACGACCTAACATTAGCCTTTTCTAATATCAAATGTAAAGCTCTTCCTTTCAATGATTTCTTCACAATTAATTTAAATTCTAATCGAGCAGCAAATTTCGTAAACTTCTCGTCAATCATGTAAATAAAAATTGCAGAAAATTTGATTTTTGTAATTGAATAATTCCTATCTGGAACTCTCTACCTGAACAGATTATAAGTGCTCCAAATAGACACGTTTTTCTGACTAAACTTAAAAGATTAAACCTTTCTAAATTTCTTAAAGGGGCGTAAGTAAGAGCAGTTTTTCCTATTGCCTTTACGTTTACCCTGCTTCGTCATACTTAATTTGTTTTGTCTTTCATGTATTTTAATTTTCGTTCATTCGTCCTATCCATGTATGTTAATATTTTCTTTTGACTTAGCGAATAAATTGTTGTTGTTGTTGTTGTTAAAGGCTTAAGTAAATTAAATCTACCGCTTCCTTTTCCAGAAGCGACTCGTATCCATGAGAATTTGCATTTTATCAACTGTGTTTCACAAGATTCATTTTTTTTGAAAACCAATTTGAAAAGGAGATATCAGATCATTGGTGATCAGAAAATTCAGCAATTCATTATTAATAATAAGTTCCGTAATTTCTGGAAGAAAGAAGAAAATTTTTTCGATGAAAGTATTAAAAAAGGCACATAAAAAGTAGGTAAAAATGCATCGTCAATGTAAACATAAAACACAATGTGGGCTAAAGTTAAGAATATGGTACTTTTAGAAAAGGAGCAAAACGAATATAGAATGCCAAAATTTTTGTGCCAAACTGGTAGAACATGATAAATTTAAGCGCGGAAAAAAAATTCGTAAAAATCTGAGCCATATTTGCAAAGTTTCAGGCAACTGTCGATTTGAGTGTTGGGTAGGACGATTAAACGGCTCGATCCAAGGACTTACACTTTTGTCAGAAATAAATAATTTTGGCTGAAATTATGGAAGGAAGCATAGCAATGAAGAAGAAAAAGAAAAAAGGCGCGGAAAGCTGTTTGAAATTTAACAAAAAAACTTTAAAAATTTTCCATTTTTTTTGCATGTTTTTTTCGGTTTTACTTGATAAGATATAGGAAAATCGAAGTTTTTGCTTCTAATTTACTTGGCTTAGGCATGTATAGATGCTTAGGTAGATGTATAGAAGCTTAGGTCGATATATAGATGCTTATATCGACGTAAATTGGGTATCTACATGTGATTCTACATTCAGCTGTTTGAATCTTCAAATACTTAGGTCGAGTAGATGCTTGCGTAGGTCGAGAAGAGGCTAATTAACGAAACCCATAGCTTTTGTAATATTGAAAATAGACGGATGAATATTTTTTCCGCGCTTCCTTTCAACATGTTCTAAGTACTGAGCGAAAAAATCCGCTCTTCTGAAGTTTATTTCATAGTATCCTGAAAGTACCGTATTCTTAACTTACTCCCACAATGTACATAATACAAAGTAGCAACAGGTGATGCAATGGTACCAGGAGCGTGAGGCAAAAGGCTCTTAAGTACGCCCCTTAAGAAAAATACTGTAATTGTCGATAAAAGTGCTGCAATCAGCAAAAAGAAATCAATCTGGCGCGGAGCCCGGAAAACTTTGGAAATTTGACCTTCTAGAACGCAGGTTTGCATTACAAAAATTTCCGACAATGTGAACCAAATTCAAAATTTTCTCCACATCTCGAAATTTTGGTTTACAAAAAGTTCTAAATGTGGAAAAACGGTGGTGGTAGGAAGAACTCCGGACTAGGCCGGTTTTAGCTTTCGCTTAGCAGGGTTGCCAAAGTTTTCCCCATTTTGGAGGTTTTTTGAGGCAGTTGGAGGCATTTTTTAAGATTAAGGTTTTTTCGCGCCTATGCTTAACCATTCGTTGATGGTTTTTAGGCAGTTTGAGGAAATAATTGGGGTTTTCGACAAAAGCACTTGGCAACTCTGCAGCTTAGGTCGAGATGCAGGGATATTATGGTCAGAAAGAGCAAGTTCTAGATGGACGAGCTCGATATATATCATACAGTAAACTGTGCAAAAAACTTATTTGTGCGAATTGCTAAACCTGCAGTTTATGTGTACGTCTAGATGCTCAAAATTTCGAAATATTCCGTTCTGACGCTTTCTAATGAACCCAGGATCGTAAGTAAGCTCGATTTACAGATTGTATCGAGATTTTCCCCGATTTGTTTAAAAAAATCCTGTAGTTTTTTTCTGCATTTTTGTGTTATTTGTCATTTCTCATAATTTTAAATCATCTTTTATTTTTTTAGCGCACTTTCTTTTTTCACCATGCGCGTGTTTTCGTCGAAAAGCATGAAATTTGATTGATTATTTGTTTATGTGTTTGCTTTCCCACACATCTATTTTGTCAGAATCTTTACTGTTATAAAACCATTTTGTCATTCATCGCTATCTACGTATTGTAACTGCGAGAGTTACACGGTAGGCGAACCTGCCTTAGCAGTTCGCGATAGCCATCACATAGCCAATACTAGTAGCTATCTATGATAGTGCACTGTGGGCTATGCCTTCGGTCTTCCCATTATTTCCCAAATTTTCAATAATAAAAAACATCTAGATACTTGTCCGGTAGCATAGAGTTAAGTGTATGATAATTAGAGCCAACAAATTTAGTGCAAAAATATCGCTAATTTGGTGCATAATTTGGTGCTAAAAATTAGCCAATTTGGTGCAAGTTTTGGTGCAATAAACCACTTATTTAGGTACTTTTTCGCCTTTATTGGAATAAAAACCGGTTAAACGCAATGACGCTGTACATCTCCACATTTTCGATTAATAAACTCTGCCTGCGGTCCGTTAAAAGCAGCTTATACTGCGAAAAAGAACGCTCGACATCAACAGAAACCAAAGGTGCGTACATGCTTTTGATACGAATTTCTGGATCAATCTCAGAAACGAAAGCCTCAACGTCAGGCTTTTTGCCCAAACTCGCCGAAAATTTATCACGCGCAAAACCATCTAAGCAAACCGCCGCATCATTGTAAATCTTCCACTGCTCATCCTTTGTCAAACTCTGTGCTTCCAATTTTTCGATTGCTGTCGGCAAGAAGCTAAATGTCGCCACGTCGAATAGTTCATGCTTCAACACATCGCTTTGGATCAAAGTAGCTGCTTTTTTGACTGCTGCCGATTCGTCGTTGGTCAAGGCTTCAAGAAAGTCTCGCATTTTGCTAAAGTTGTGGCAGTAGTAGGCAGCGCATTTGATCCAGGTTCCCCAACGAGTAACCACCGCATCAGGCGGCAAGGGGCTATCTAAACCGCAAAAATTAAACAATTTTGGGACATTTTTTTATAAACGCGCGTCAATTTGACCTTGATTTTTATACAATTTAGTGCAAATTTCCAAAAAAATGCTTATTTAGTGCAATTTAGTGCCACTAATCGAATTTGGTGCAATTTGGTGCACAAAAATATTAAGATCCAAAGTTAAAAGTGCCATTTTTCGACGGTTCCTTGCATCCTTAACTTCATGCAAGTCTTTAAAAAATTTAGTGCTGCACTAAATTTTGTTGGCTCTAATGATAATAGTAATTGTTTCATGCATACCGCTTGTGTAATCGAGAACATTCGATCTGAGATAAAAGCTTATCAGTATTACGTTAAATTGATCTTTGTTTGATTTACTGTAATGGTCCTTGAGGCCAGTGTACTTAACGTGGTAGAGTAGTCTGGCGTTTTGCTTTTTCGTTTGCCAGTCGTACGTTTGTATAGTCCGTACGTTTTCGTTTTCTTTTTGCTTGTTGTCCGGCTATAGGCCGTGAATTCTTTGTCGAATTAAAATAGAGAAAACCTACCCAGTGGTTTCTGGTTATACCGAGGGTTAGGTCGGGCATCTACACGTCGAGGACTTCCACCCATCTTAGTGGACTGATAGGTAAATTTCGTATGATAGTTTATTTTATTTGGAAATCATAATTTATTTCTCAAGCCAAAAATTGATCAAAAATATTATTTAATCTTTAAGGATGATTGATCAGCATAGAGCTCGTTGTTGTTGTTTTCATAGTTCAGCGTGCTACACATATTAGGAACCAAAAACATTTCGAATCAGGCACTGATTGAAAATAAGTTAAATAAACAACTTGAGCTTGAGATAGGTCAACTGACCTCCGCGGCAAATACCGAGACTAGGTAGGTAGCCTTAGGTCTTAGGGCGTAGCTGCTGAGATCACCCGACATAAAAGCGGCCAGCAATATTAGGGCTGAGGGGATCGAAGCCGTAAGGTCTCTAAGGGTCCAAAGATCGAAAGCCATCCAGAGCCGCGCGATCGGGGCCAGCACTAAGCGTAGACTTAAGTACCTACGTACCTAGGTAAATCTCGAAGGCAAATGTATGTGTCCTATGTCGTCCTTGTACGCATAGGGCACCTCTACATTTACATTGGATGTTCCCTCCTTTAGGCTGCTAGCTACAGCTGAGCTGATCAATCATCGTAAAATTATTTTTCGATCCAAAAATTATCATTTTGGCCATCTAAAAATGTGTAACATTTCGTTCACCTTTGTTGTTGTATTGACCGCGATCGTGGCAGTGCGCAAATTAAGTAAGCGTCCGTGGTAAAGATTTTGTGTATCGTGGTAAAGCCATCGTTATTTTTCTATTTCCGTCGAACTTTCATCGACGAAGGCAGCTCTCACGCTCGCATTTTTCTATAAACGTCAGCCCTCAGGCGACGATTTATCATTTTTCTCAACTGACGACGAAATTCCGTCATTTAGGTTCTTACCTACCTGTTTTTCGAACCACGTACACCTTCTTGCGCTTTAGGCTTAGTCCTACCTGTTTTCGATCATTTCACGTCAGGTATATCTTACTTCACGTAAGGAAGTACTATTTACGATGAAAAAACCTGTTTTTCGGATTGACAAAGGCCAAATTCGAAACATTTATTTTGGGAAAAATTTCGACGTACTGAAATTTATTTTACCCAAGGTCACATTTTTTCGACATTATTGACACCTAAAAATGGCAGGAAAAAAGGTTTTGCAGACACCGCCCGCTAAATTGAAAAAACCTTCTACGCCACCTACTTCAGCTCGCCAATTACCTACCGCGCCTGTTGACTCTAATAGCGCGTGTAATTCTGCGAGTAATGACACAATTACGAGAGACGTAACTAGTAAGACGAATAATGATAAATTACCCGCGTCACTAAATGCCGCGAGCAATACACAGTCTGAAGATGAACTGTTATTGACTACCGTGCAAGCGCGCATTAATCAAACTTCTGTTACGCTCCGTTCAGTTTCCCTTATATAACTTGTTATCACTTCTATAATTTTAGCTAATCTTAATAGCTTAAGCTGCGTTTCTTTAACCTCAAGAAAATGCGTAACACGTTTAACTCTAGAAGACAAAAATGTGGGATTATTTTATTAAGAAATAAATCCCTAACAGTTTTAGACAGTTAGATGTGAAGACGAATAAATACAGGAAACGAACTTACGATGTATGACAGAGCGAAGACCGATCGACGAATATCGAAATATAGTTAGCACGACGAGTCATTTAGCTGACAAGTTTGATGAGGGAAAAGACGGGGAAAAACTGTTCACTTGTAACGACGGAATATATTTAACTTCGACGAAAAGGCGACGAGAAATGATCGAGCTAATTTAGTTTAGCAGATGGACTATACTGAGCTAACGCGATGAGAAAAAAAGGCGAACTGATCTAGTTTAGCAGCCGAATATACTGAGCGATTTTAGGTTCATAATCTGCTTTTTATAGAGTTTTTGAGACGCGGTTTTAATCAGATTTGGTTTTATGGATTGTTTGATCAGGTTTGCTTCAGCTTGGTTTTCTTAATTCTAGCGGAAGTTTCAGTTTATAGTTTCATTAGATTTTGCGCGCTTTGTATGTTACTATGCAACAAGCGGTTTCCTCTTTATGTCATACTCTTGCCCTTCACGAACTCTAATGTGATATACATCTATTTGCATGCTGCTACTGTATATATCGTCCATAAAGCTTGCGTAGTTTGCCCATACCTGCGTGTTAAGATGGATTAGCGCGTACGCTGTGCAATAATTTACTTATCTTTATACACATCGGTCATGCTATTAGATACAATTTTTTTGTAACTTTTGCCCGGATTATCGGGGTTTATTCTGGGCAGATGTCCGACTGAAGTGGCTTCGGTTTTTCGGTCTTAATCTTCCAATCGCATAAGTAAATTTCATTAGCACCTGATTTAGATCCGTTTTGTAAACTATTTTCCCGCATTTTTCCTTAACTACTTCCTACATACTACAATAATTAAGAGTGAGTGCATTATAACAGTATTAACGCGATCAAAATATCAATTAAATTAAAATATTGAAAAAGGAAACCTACAACATTTCTGACAATTCTCATTATTTAAAGATTTTAAGCAATGCACAAAATTAAACTAATCAAATTAACAGTTTTTAATAAATTACGGCAATCAATTTACCGTGTTACTTGACACTTCGATAACTAGATCGGACCCTAATATCGATAATTCATCAAATCATACAATGATTGATAATACGACTACTATTAATACGGCAAATGATCCTGAAACCAGTTCGGAGCGCGAAAATCCCGATTCTGACGTAGAAAGTAATCATAGTCACAGCATGAATGCCGACACAGGAGCGTGCTAATGCTAATGTGACTAATGATCTTATTTTGAAAGCGCTACAAGCTATTCATTTGCAATTTTCGGACCTTTCTACGCGCGTTGATCAAGATAAAAAGGAAAATGCGGATGAAATGCGTAAACTGCGTCTGGAGCTAAGCACTATGCTTAAACCCCAACCAGTTTTGAATCGCATAGAGAATAATTCATCTGAGCGCGTTAACCACTCAATCGATAGCGCAAATTTTTCTGAATTTAATGCGCAAAGTGCGAATCGTGCGCAAAGTACGCATCGTGCATCTTCACTGTTGTCTACTAGCAACAGAGCGTCGAATTCACGCTCACCTTCGGAAACTGTTCCCGAAAATATCACTCAAAGTTGTACGAATCGCGCGCCTGAGATATCTAATTTGTCACAGAATCCTGTAAACACGGGTTTGCAATCAGTGCAAAACTCGGGTTTTTCGGAAAATATACCTACAATTTCGCAGCCGTCGGTACCGATTTCGCAAACGTCGCGATCTCGGCCGTCGCTGTCCTTAAATCATAATGCGCCTTCTTTCGTACCTAATCCTTCTACTACGAACTTCGCAGCAGCAATTAAATCCACCACCGCTGCAGTACTTTCCACCTCAAGGCGAAATCTTACCAAATAATTATGTACCTAATCCCATAAATGTGGAAATACCACCTAATAATCCTATTTTGCATTCCTCTAATATCGAAATGCAACCTGGTCGAAATAAACTTATCTGGCATTAACAACGAATCTGCGCATTTGCAGAATGAATCTGCACCTCCTACCTGAATCATCTAGTAGGAGAAGACATGTCAAATTTTCTGACGAAAGCTCATCTAATAGTTATGATCGCCTGCGCAGTTGTCGCTCGCGTCGCAAATCTCGATCGCGCAGACGACGTCATAGGCATAGTTCAGGTTCTTCATCTGAAAGCTCGCGTGGTGACTCGCGTCTCGCTGATTCCTTGAATCGCGGACCATTTTTGCAGCAGATGCAATTTGCAATTGCAAATAAAAAATTTTTTGATGGCGATAAATCGGATATAAAAGCATATTTTGCAGAATTTGAATCGCTTGCCAATACCTATGATATTGACAAAGCTGATCGTTTAAAATTCGCTACTGGATTTCTTGACCCTTATGTTTTGCGTTTATACCGTTTGTTACCTGCTGATATACAACAATCTTATTCAAAGAAGTGAAACAAGCGCTAATAACCGAATTTTGTCCTATGGACACCGGTGCGCTCTTTAATCGTTTTTTGTCACACAAACAGCAGCCTAACGAATCGGTTAAAGCTTATTATCTCTCGCTTCGCGAAGAGTTAATTAAATCTGATCCTTATCTTGAAGTTGACTCGCCACATTTCAATAATTTAATGCGACATCAACTAAAACAAGGTTTATTACCACACATTTCGAAAGAGGCATATCACAAAAAACCTAGAGCATCATTAGCTGAATTTTTGGACAATGCGCTGAGCGCTGAATTTGCTAATAAAGAATTTGAGGATAAAAAGGCAGTAACGCCTTACGTATCGGTAACAGCTGCTCCCGTAGGCAGCGCAGTACCTAAAGATACTCCTCGCGCATCTAACCAAAATGATTCAAATCGTTCACGTCATAGAACGTTTCATCGCTCATCGCATGTGTAATGCTCTAAGTTTTGAACTTTGATATTAGCATCGAAATTCGCGATATTATTTGCGTCATAGTTTCGAAGCTTGCGCTCAATGCAAAAAAGTTATCTAAGAATCTCATCTCCGAATTTTATTGGTCATGCGAATATCATAAAAACTTATTCCAATACCCCGCACTCATATGACTTGGAAATGTTTAACGTAGAATATAAAACATCTCTGCTCAACATGAACCCGCATTGTAGCCGTGCCGAGCGAACTTGGGTTGGATCTCCCGAATTCTGGGAAACGGCTTAGTATATTATTGCTGTCGTATGTGCGTGGCGATCGCTGCTGTATTATATCGTAAGTATCGCTCACCTTGTTGTTACATAATATCTTAAGCGTAATAAAGTATCACTCACCTTATACATACACGTTACTAAATAAAAGGCACGCGTTACAATAGTGGCGATCGCGCCTTAGCTATTTATTTGTTCATACGTTCGTGTTATTCACTCACTTTTTTACTTTAATTACGGATTCATCGTTGAGCGGAGTTTTTCAACGCATTGAAAAAGGAAGTAAAGATCCGAAAAGACTAAGTGAAGGAAAATCGCTAAGAAATCGGACGTTAAGTGTTAACTTAGAACAAGAAACAGTCTCACTTTTTAAAAATTTGCCTTTCTGTGATAAACAAAGTGGATCTAAAATTGCTCAAAAGCCTGTGAAAATGGATGCACAAGTCGTTAATCTTTTACAACAAACAGTACAGCATATTCAAGAAATGTATGATAGCAGGCCAGTTTCAGTAGTAGCTGCTCCACCTCTCACTGTTTTTACTGGGGACGGAGAAACGGACTGGACGGATTGGGAAAAACAATTCTCTAATATGTCAATTTTAGCTGGTGCTTCTCAATTAAATCGAAAAGTGGCTTTATTATCAACATATTTAAAAGGCGCTGCGCAAACCTTTTTCGCTGAGCTTAGTGCACGAATCCCTGCTCTCACAACCTGGCAAGAATGGGTAAATGCTTTTCGTGATCAATTCCCCGACAACCAACACATAGATATCAAGCGGGATCAGCTTCTCTCACGTTTTCAAGGCCCCGGAGAATCAGTACAACGCTACGCAACAGATATAAGACGTTTATCTAGAAAAGCCCAACCAGGCTGGACGGGACATGATGAAAATGATTTTGTAAAAAGTCACTTTATCTCAAAATTATTACCTAATCTTCGTCTTTGGGTTAGAAATGCGTCACCAAAAACTTTTGAAGAGGCTGTTTCAGAAGCACACAAACAAGAAATAAATCAGGCGTATGAGCAAGGAGTCTCACCCATCGGCACAATTTTATCTCAGGCTCCCACTACTAACTCAAGTCATGTAAATTTTGTTAAAGACGGAGGCGAACGAAATGACTACTCTCTCAGGCGTAATTTTAATTTAAATCCACGTGACAATAGATATAACAACACGGGTATGCGTGATTTAAATAAAGAAAGTAATAATCGCAATATTCACAATTACCGTAATCTCTCTCTTAATGTGGATAAAAATGTAAATTGTTATTTTTGCGGAAAATTAGGCCATAGACAGATAAATTGTCGAATAAAAAATAATATTTTGGCGCGTAATTCAAATGAGTTTTCAAATGGAAATAATTATAATAATGATAGCGATAGGGTCGCAAGAGCACAGCCATTTTCGGGTCGGGGGTTCATTAATAAAGGACCCCAGGGTCGAGGCACATTTCCTAAACGAGTTGTCTGGTCGGATAGGAGTGTTACGAGCAATATAACTAATGCGCATGCGGAGGATGACAGACAGGGTTCGAGCTCCCAGAATGACTCGTACCCACCTGAACAAGAAAAGATTTTATTCGATCCATTTTCTATCGAAGATCCGTTTCTTGCTCAGGCATTCTCATACAATGAGGTTGGTTTTCCCTCCATGAGGACGTTGTGCATAACGTCCGGCCTACATAACGAAGTGAATTTTAATGGGGTTCCCGGGTATCTTTCTGATATTCCGAAAGGCGAAGATCATGAAGGTAGTGCTAGATCATATTTCAAAAATTTTATTTTAAATTTAAAAACACCTCCCTCGGTGATTGGGTGTCAAAATTCCATGCCAGAGGGAGATGCCATGATTTATCGCAGTCCGTTAGTAGGTTTTAAAGGCTACTCGGGATCGCACTACAACTCTCATGTGTTTGGGTCTATGATTATTGTATTTGGGATATTATTGATTTTTATGCTCTCACTGTGTAATTATGTGTCCGCTGACTTTCACGATTCACACCATAAGACTTATTTTGTTTGTGATCGATTTCGGGGTGGTCACGCAGTTTCGGTGCCAAAAGAAATTAAGTGCATTATGCCCGAAAACTCACAAAAAAATGTTAAGAAAATAAAAATTGCTATATGGACTCCAAATATGAAGCCCACTCAAATAATTGCTTTCAAATGTTTCATGAAAATACACACTATTTGTACAAATTATGGATTTTTCTTTTCAAAAGGCATTGTTGCTGATAAAAGCGTTACTAAAAGTGTAACTATTGAGAAATGCAAGACTGTCTGGGCTCGCAAATCATACTCACACCAAATTTTGTATAAAATTTCAGATAGAATTTGGTCTACGAACAACACATTAAACCTAAAATTTAAATATTGTTGTTATGATTTTTGCGAAACTATCGAAAATTTTGTAATCGAAGTAGGGTCCGTTGTATCATATGATGGAAAGTCTGTTTTGAGTAATTTAGGTGATACAGGAGGATGTTTCTTACACAGAGGCCAGTGTGTAAACTCACTCTTTGTTATGTTTTGGCTTGTTTCTTCCAATCTCACACACCCATGTCATTATATTAAATCTGGTTCATATAATGCAAAATATTTAGATAATTATATTATCGTTGAAGCAATCCAAGGTGCGTTCACTCTCAAAAACAGGAAAATCATTTGCAATATTTCAAATATCTTTGAAACCTCTCAAGGAATTTTCGTTCAGCTTGAGGATGATAATGATTTCAACTCCACGCATTCTCTCACACTTTTTAATTCATCTCACAGAAGCGAAAATGTAGAAATTGATCCATACAATGCCAAATTGCAATTCCTTTGGTCTAAAATACAGGATTTTGAAATGCAACATTTTCATGACATTTGGATTGAATTATGTAGAGCTGCTGACAGATATCTTCAGCTTGTCTGGCAAATACTTCGTTTTGACCCCACTTTAGGAGCTCGAGCTCTGTTAAAAAGAAATAATATTTCGGCGATATTTTTAGGAGAAGCACTACTTATTTGGGACTGTCAAAAAGTAATTCCTGATTTTATTTTTTGGAATTACACCGTGAATAATACTTGTTATTCTTTTGTACCTGTGAAAATAGGTGAAAAAATTAGATTTATCGTTCCAGGGTCAAATGATCTCACTCACCGTTCTCCCATTGTTAATTGTGCTGAAAAACACAATGCTATTTATCAGTTAGATAATGTTTGGTTTAGTGTTAATGGTAAAACACATGTAAGTCAGATACCTTTAGAAATAGCTTGGCATCATAAATGGAAGCCATATGTTTTTGAAGCACCCCCACTCATAAAAATACCTAAAGAAATTAATACTCACATATTTTCTTCTTTATTTCAATATATGGAAATGAATGAACGATTAGATGCTCAAATGCAGCGCGTAATAGATTACTCAGCTAGTATGTCACTTGATTCAAGTGTTATTTATAATTTTATGAAAGGCACTGGCGAATCTGTAAGTGAAATTATTGAAAGTGAAGAAAAAGCGGTAGGATATTTTTTATTAAATGGTACCTCTTACCTAAGTACAGGTCTTAATCACCTCCTCTCCGCTCCTTTACAATTAATTATAAATATTATAGTAACGATTATTGTTGTCATTTGCGTTGTGTACGTTGTCTATTTGCTCTACAAATTTAATATTTTCAGCGAAATTAATTATTTTTGCGCGAGTCGAATTACGCAGCGCAACCAAAACTCACCCACACAAACGATGGAAGCAAATCGCGAAAGTGAAGTGCAAAGAGAAATTAAGACTGCCAGTCCGAAACGAGTTGCTAGTCCTAATGCATCCAGCGATAGTGGAGAAACCGGTAATCTCACTCAAATACTATCCCAAGCACTCTCACCATTTATGAATAAAGAAATGCAAGAATATAGAATATCTTCAATGATAAGGGGTGACTCTGAAAATCTTCTAAATAAATATAATAAAAATGAGCGTTATCCAAAAATTTTGATTCAACTCACTAACCCTCAAAACTTATTGACTAGTGAAGTAATTGAAGCTATGTTAGATACAGGATCAGAAATAACGCTAATAAAAGACGGGTTGCGTCAAAAATTAAGACTCTCACTTTATTCTTCGGAAATTAAAATAATAAAGCAAGCTTGTGGTGTTGTATCAAATGTGCTAGGTAGTACATGGATAAACTTACATTTAATTAATAATAAATATTTGGCTAATGATGAAATGATTCGAGCATATGTTGTTCCTGAATGCCCCGTAGATTTTTTAATAGGTAATGATTATTTGTGGCGTTACCCTAATTTATTTTTTTATTGGAATCGTAGTATTGTTAAATTTGGTCCACATGAGTTACCCACTCTGAATACTAGGCAACACTCAGATGGAAGTAAAGGAATCACACGACTCTCAGAAACATTAATTATACCTCCCAGAACTTCTTTAATTGCTACAGTTGCGTTAGAATATCCTTATTCTGATTTGAAATGTGTCATTTTTGAGCCTTTTTGCGAAATTTTAAATAAAAAAATATACATATCGGTTGTTCAGTCGATGCACCCTCTAATAATGAAGTGAAAATTAGTGTTTTGAACCCTAATCAAGACCCTGTTAAAATTTTTAAAGGAAGTCGTTTAGGTCGAGTAAGCTTTTGTAATGATGGAAGAATGGTATCGCTCTCTAATTTAAATTTTAAAGATGAAACTCTCACTCAACCATCTTTGAAATTTAGTGAAATTCCTGGTAAACCAGTATTAACAGAATCTGAAAACGCTGATTTATTAAAACTTCTATCTCACTATGCAGAACTTTTTGTAAGAGACGATAAGGATTTAGGACATACTCAACTTACTGAACATAAAATAAATACCGATAATGCCTCTCCTATAAAACAACAAGCCTATAGAGTACCACATAAGCAGAGAGAAGTTATTGAAAATGAAATAAAACATATGTTAGATAAATCTGTGATAAGACCCTCTCAAAGTCCGTGGGCTAGTCCTATCGTGTTAGTGCCTAAAAAGTCAGGAGGTTTCAGATTTTGTGTTGATTATAGAAAACTCAATAAAGTTACAAAAAAGGACTCCTATCCTCTCCCAAGAATTGATGATATTATTGAAACACTCAACAAAAGTGCATATTTCACAAGTCTAGACCAAGCTTGGGGTTATTGGCAAATACCTGTCGCTGAAAAAGACAAAGAAAAAACCGCTTTTATAACATATAAAGGTCTTTATGAATTTAATGTTCTCCCTTTTGGTCTCTGTAACGCTCCCGCAACTTTTCAAAGGTTAATGGACCTTATTCTCTCTGGACTTCAATGGGACATATGTCTTGTATATTTAGATGATATTTTGATTTTCGGACGTACTTTCGCAGAACATCAATATCGACTCTCAATAATTTTAGAAAAGCTTCAACAAGCAGGTTTAAAATTGCGTTTAGAAAAATGCAAATTTGCGCAGTCAAGTATTTCTTATTTAGGATTTACGGTGAATAGAAATGGCGTCACTCCCGATTTTAATAAAGTCAAAGCCGTTTCTGAATTTCTCACACCCGTTTCGATCGATAAAGTTAAAAGTTTTCTTGGATTAGCTGGCTATTATCGTCGATTTATACGCAATTTTTCTATCATTGCTACGCCCTTACATAATTTATTAAAAAAGGATAAAAAATTTGTTTGGAGTGATGAATGTCAAAATGCTTTTGATTCGTTAAAAAACTCACTCATCACTGCGCCTGTTCTTATTTACCCAGATTTCACAAAACCCTTTATTGTTCAAACAGACGCATCCGGAAAAGGCATAGGTGCTATTTTGGCTCAGGAAATAAATGGAAAAGAACACCCCATAGCTTTTGCTAGTAGAAGTTTAAAATCGTCGGAAATTAATTATCCAGTGTTTGAGCAAGAAGCATTATCTTGTGTTTGGGCCGTAAAACAGTTTAGGTCTTATATTTTTCAACGGAAAATAATAATCGTAACGGATCACTCTGCTTTGCAGTATATTCTAAAAAAACCCAACCCCTCACCACGTATAGCAAGATGGGGCTTAGCCTTACAAGAATATGATTTTGAAATTAAATATAAGCCAGGAAAGCTACACACTAATGCTGACGCTTTGTCAAGAAATGCTAATATAGTCGTAACTCTTCCTGACTCAATTTTAAGCTTATCTGATAAGCAAAATCAGGATGATTTTTGTGGAAAAATGATAAAATATCTTAATACGAATGAGTTACCGCAGGCAGAAAATGAAGCAAGGCGTTTTACCTTACTTAGCTCTCAATATATTGTGGAGGGTAATCTGTTATATTTCGTAGGTTCGCCTTATAGTAAACACACTGAAAAACTGTTAGTTGTGCCTAATAATTTAAGAGAGGAAATTTTATTTGCTTTTCACGACCACTCTCTCTCCGGCCATTTTGGTTTTAAGCGTACGTACAAGAAAATTAAGGAAAGATTCTTTTGGCTGAAAATGTATAATGACATCAAAGATTATTGTGAAAAATGCTTAAGGTGTTTGACTAGAAAATCACCAAATAAACTCACTAAAGCAGAATTGTGTCCAATTCATGTCAATGGACCTTTTGATCGTGTTGCTACTGATATTTTAGGTCCTTTACCCCTCACTGAAAATGGTAATAGATTTATAATCATTTTTACTGATTATTTAACAAAATTTGTTATGGGAGCTGCTATTCCTAATACAACCGCTAAAACCGTCGCTCACACTTTATTACATGAAGTTGTTCTCAGGCATGGTGCTCCCAGTTTTTTATTATCTGATCGTGGGTCTAATTATATGTCTGAGTTAATTAAGGAAATTTGTAGCTTATGTGATACTCGCACAATCAACACAACCGCTTATCACCCTCAAACGGACGGCTTAGTAGAGAGATTCAATAAAACTTTGACTAATATTTTATCGATGTATGTGAATAAAAGTCAATCGGACTGGGATGCTTTCTTGCCTTTTTGCTATTTTTGCATACAATACTTCTGTTCAAGAATCGACTAAGTTTTCACCTTTTTTCTTGCTTTATGGAAGAAAACCTAAGTTGCCAGTCGAAGTTGCACTCTTTAAGCCTGAACATCTCTCCCCATATAAAATTGATCTCAGTGATTACGCGACTGAAGTAGCAAGAATTTTGAATGACTCTCAAAATATAGCACGTGAAAATATAAAAATTTCTCAGCAAACACAAAAGCATCAGTACGATAAAAAAGTTAAAAATATCTCACTTTCGATAGGTTGTTGGGTTTATAAATTTTCGCCAGCTGTTAAATTAGGGCAGACAAGCAAATTTTTACATCCTTGGATCGGGCCTTATGAAATTATGCAAATTAAATATCCTATTGTTTTGTTACGGGAACCCACAAAAGATGCTTTAGAATGGGTTCACGTTAACCGATTAAAGCTCTCACCCAATAAAAATCGTGAAAATATTGACAATCTCACTCAAAGTAATCAAAAAGAAGAAATAAAAATCGAAAAGAAACTAGCGGATCGTCAACCACCCAGTCACCCTTATTATTTACGTAGTAGCAAATAATTAATTTTTTTCTCTCACCTAAAAAAATATAATGTAACTATTTT